>LTAE01000123.1:15777-61385 GCA_001647135.1 Pontederia paniculata | reverse complement strand
TTGGGCCTTTGGCAGCCCAATCACATATATATATATATAAAAGAAAAATGAATATGTAGCGCACTTGTACAGATAAATGAACAATGTTTAATTTTTTTTATATGTGCGCTAAACGCACTATATTAAAAGTGCGCTACGTGCTCAGTGCCCCTATATAAAATTGCAAATTTTACATATTCACTCTATCAACTTTCTTGGTATATGTCATTTTAGTAAGTTTTATACTTGCTAATTAGTGATATAAATGCACAGGAGTGGAAGCGCTATTTGCCGATGTAGGACATTTCTCAGTCAATTCTATCCGACTTAGTACATGCTCATTGGTTTATCCGTCCTTGATATTGGCATATACAGGACAAGCTTCGTATCTTAGAAAGAATTTGGGAGATTTTGCTGATCCCTTTTACAGTGCCATACCAAGTACGTTTACATATTTCATGTTCAATTTTAAGTTGTGTAGTTCCATTTTACTCATGTATGCATGGTTGAAGACATGATCAAATCCACTAGGTAGTAAAAGCCTTCTTTATACATGCAATGTGGATATTTTCTTCTAAAGCATGTCTATAATATGACATAACCAAAGTGAAATGTCCTCATTAATTTCCTTCCAAAATCACAAATTAGAGTTGATTATGCATTGAGGAGATCAGATTAATCACTTGGCCTCCAATGTACAATTTTTTTTTAACTTTTTTCGGATGTTATATAATGTATTTTATTTTCCATAAGGACGAAAAATATTAATATGAGAAAAAAAAATGTGTAGCGCAGTTGTACAGAAAGTGCCGGTGAACAGTGATCAGACTGTTTTGTATAGAAAGTATCGTTACTTCTTGTTGCGCTATGCTAAAAGGAAAAAATAGAAGTGCTTTCTATTTAAGTAGGTAGCATCATGCTACCTACATCTTTAACCGTAAGATGCATAATATATGGTGGATAAATTTAGAAGAGAAAAAATCTAATTTTTATCATATTAAATTCTACGAGTTTAATGTAGGTAATATGGTGCTCTCTACTTAGCACGCTCATCGTCCCCTACTAATATGCTGTCTTTTCTGTTTTGAAGAACCACTGTATTGGCCAATGTTCGTTGTGGCAATCTTATCTGCTACAATTGCTAGCCAATCTATGATCTCCGGCAGCTTCTCCGTCGTGCAACAATCACTCGCCCTCGGTTGCTTTCCAACTGTAAAAGTTGTCCACACTTCATCCAAATATGAGGGCCAGGTTTACATCCCGGAAGTCAATTATATTCTCATGATCGCATGCGTTCTTGTCACTGCTGCCTTTCAAACGACTGACAAGATCGGCAATGCATATGGTATCGATCATAACATGTCCACATTTTAGTTTCCTTCATTACTCAGTACGCATCTTTTTCCTTATAACTCATCTGTGTTGTTAATTATGTGCAGGCCTCGCCGTAGTGTTCGTCATGACCCTTACTTCATCTTTCTTGGTGCTCATCATGATCCTAATTTGGAAGACACACATACTTCTCATACTTCTTTATGTCCTCGTGATAGGATCATTTGAGTTGGTCTACTTGAGTTCAGTTCTTTACAAGTTTATTCAGGGAGGATACCTGCCACTAACATTTGCTGCAGTCCTGATCTGTGTCATGCTCCTATGGAACTACGTATACCGCAAGCGGTACAAGTATGAACTAGTGAACAAGTTATCACTGGAGAAATTGGAGAAGATAATGGCGGATCCTAATGTGTCTCGGCTCCCGGGTGTTGCCTGCTTTTACTCAGAGCTCGTGCAAGGCGTGCCGCCGATATTTGAACACTATGTCGCCAACGTTCCGGCGCTTCACTCGGTTCTTGTATTTGTTTCCATCAGGTCCTTGCCCATCAGCAAAGTTCAAGCAAAGGAGAGGTTCTTGTTCCGGCGCATGGGATCTTCGGCTTTCCGTTGCGTCGTAAGATACGGCTACAAGGATGCGAGGAACGAGCAAGAACCATTTGACATGGTGTTAGTGCAAAGACTTCAGGAGTTCATCAGAGAGGAAGCACACACAGTGAGGCTGCAGGATGAGCATGTTAATGAGGATGGAGAGGAGGAGGTGGAGTTCATTGAGAAACATTGGAGGAGTGGAGTTGTGCATTTGTTTGGTATGAATGAGGTGGTGGCTAGTGAAGGATCCAAGTTTTGGAAGAGAATGGTGATAGATTATGCATACAATGCCCTCAAGAGAAATATAAGGCAACAGGATGAACTGTTCACCATCCCCAAGAAAAAACTACTGAAGGTTGGGATGACCATTGAGCTTTAAGTAGATGTATTGACATATACTTCTTGCTGGAATCCAATATTCTTAGTTTTAAACCAACACTGTTCTGTAGCCTATACATTATACCTGGTAGCTATCTTTCTCTATGATTCCCACTTGTCTGGTTTAACTACTAGCTGTTTATTATTATTTGTTTATTGTTTTGTTTTACACATGCTTGACTGAAATTATTACAGCTGAAATTACATGGTATCATCATGGTTTGTGAGTTTTTTTTTCTTTATAATAGAGTTCACAAGTTATTAGCAGCAAACCCTAATAACTTGTCAGTTTTGGTCCAGAATTGAATAAAGGAATCTTGAGGAAAAAAACTGCATGCATCTTGTAGTCCAAGTGAATATGATTGTCCCAAATTCCCAATGCACAAACATCTTTAGCTGACTTATAGGCCTTTTTTGGTTGCAATGGGACTATCTTTAAATTAATTTTTTGTAATCCACGAGATCTTATTCTAGTAGATTATCGTAGTTCAAGGTGGACCAAGAACAAACTGTTCTCAGCTTTTTCTCCATCTTGACATTAAATATAGTGAGACCCATCAATTTATTTTAACCGTTTGGTTCAAACCTGAAGAATAAGACCTTATTTTGATCTTATTCCCCAACCTAAAAGGACCCTAATGTCTCAAAAACTCTGGATTCCTGTCACTTTTGAACGGGAAAATGATCAAGTTTCGGTCAGGAAGGCAATTGCTACATATCACTTTAAAATGAAAAAAGATATCTATGTATTGTTATATGACGATAATAATCAGATACATAGCATCAATTGCTAATTCTTTCTAATTGCACTAATTCAACTGTCCTAACATATATGATCAGTCACCGCATGAAGCATTATAACATTTTTTCTTACGTAGTATGGACTTGTAAAACGGGTTGGAGAATGATTGTTTGTTCATCCTTAGATACGAAGCTTGGATAGAAGTTTTGTTCATTTAGCCCTACACACTCATAATCTTGATGGTATCAACTTGTTGATCTCCTACTTGTTAGCTTGGGAGTCGAAAAGTTTTGGAAATAGTGTTGGGGCAACTGGACAACTTAAGATATTTCATATTCATCCAATTTAAATAAAATTACAATTATTTTGAATTAGATGAATTCATATTTCATATTCGTCCATTTTAATTAATATTGAATAAGATATTTAAGTATGAATATACTAATTAATAATAACTAAAACTATAATAGTTAATATATTTTACTGCTGTACTAATAAAAAGGTTTAAACAAAAAATATTTGTCAGAGAGTGTCATGGTTTCAATTTTAGGAATCCATATTATGCAAGACAGTTTTATATCAATATAGTAATCAATATTGTCACTATCATCAATATCTATAACATCAATAAGATAATCTTTAGATTTGTCATCAAAAAACTATTTAGAAAATACCGAAAAGCTAAGTATTTGACCTAGAACCTATCTAGAAGGGGATAGGGCTAAGCAAAAAGGGTTTTGGGGAAGGGGGGATTGATAATCGATGTCATTATCTAAACGTCATTAAAGAAAACAACTCATTAAATAGTTAGCCCAAGCGTTGGTAAAACACAATAACATGGGGCCAAAAAGGTAGGACGGGAAATAACCCTTGCTCTCAAATAAACTGCAAGAACAAAAAATAACCAGTTCCTACGCTTACCGGTCATCACTAGTGACCAAGAATGCGCGCTCCGCAGTGCCGAAATGCTCACAAGTTTTACACTTGGCAATCAGCATTGGTCATAAAACTCACACAATATGTGTTTTTATTTCTTGGGCAGGTTTCAATAAAAAAACCCAAGACCAGTTACAGATCCAAATTGCGTTATGATGTACAACATTTCAAACTGTTGCTTCGCCAGATCGAATCTCCTCTTTCACCGCAATGTATATTCTTCATACCTCAATCTAGTCCTTGGCGTTGATCAAACTTCTAATAACATAGGGCAAAATACCGCCGTGATTGTAATATGCAAGTTCCACCTGCACGATGATAACATATTTGTTGGCAACTCTTATAAAGGTAGAAGAATGGCGGAACACAGTTTTAATCAAATGCATTATTTCATACCTCAGTGTCGAAGCGCAAAGTGCATGTGAAAGACTTGCCATTATCAGTCGTCACCGTGACATCTTGACCAGGTTTAATGTCACTCACATTGTCTGGCAGGTTGACGGTGTACCGTTCATGGCCTGTCAAGCCAAGGGACTCTGCATCTTGACCGGATTTGAAACACAATGGGATGATTCCCATCCCAACTAGGTTACTACGGTGAATTCTCTCGAAACTTTTTGAAATCACTGCCTTGACGCCCTGCATTGAGTATAGTAATTCAAATTAAAACTAGATGTAACTATTATCACTGGTTCTGCCTCTAACAGGGTGAAATATCACCTGCAGCATTGGGCCTTTGGCAGCCCAATCACGAGAACTTCCACTTCCATATTCTTCACCAGCCAAGATGATAGTATCATGACCATCACTTTTGTACCTCTGTTGACAAAGTACACAATTTTAATTGATATACAAGCCGAAATGTGGAAAATTCTTAAACACCAACTCCGAAGAGTGACTTACCATGGCAGCGTCAAACACAGAAAGCATCTCTCCAGATGGTATGTGAACTGTGCTAGGACCAACTTCTCCTTTCAATAGCTTATTCACTAGTCGAATATTTGCAAAAGTTCCCCTTGCCATCACCTCATCATTACCGCGGCGACTACCATAAGAATTGAATTGCTTCCTATCAACACCACGCTCCATCAAAAACTTAGCAGCAGGACTGTCTTTGTGTATACTCCCAGCAGGTGAGATGTGATCAGTTGTGATACTATCACCAAAGTTTAGCAAGCAATATGCGTCTTTGACCGGGCGTGGGCCAGGAGGAGACATGGTCATATCCTTGAAATAAGGAGGTTCATGAATATATGTCGAAGTAGGATCCCATGAGTAGAGAGTGCTGGATGAAACTGACAGCTGATTCCACATTGGGTTCCCTTTGGTAATTGCCTCATATGTTTCCCTAAACATATCTGGAAGCACACTGGATTGCACAACCTAAAAAATTAACGTATATTAAATTTCTGCAAAAACAACAGCCAGACGAGGAAAAAAACAGTGCTGGTGTATGAATAGCTCACCTCAGCAATTTCTTCAGTGGAAGGCCAAATATCACGCAAGTAAATATTCTTTCCATCTTTTGAAGTTCCAATGGGTTCTTTCTCAAAATCAATGTCGACCTGCAAACAACTTCCTCTGATGAGCTGAATAGTCTCAAATAACGAGTTCCCAGAAGTTAAAATCAGGATTTCCACAATGTATCAAGAAATATAAAGGCGGCATGAAGGGTTTAAGATCCTCCTTTTAACATAACATGCATGTCAAGAGTATTACGGTTTTAAATGATGGTAAACTGGAACATTATTTTAGATGAATAAGGGGCAACCTGCCCAGTATTTTCTTTTCTTTTCACCAATTTTCCTCGGTTGGTAACAACACAAACTTCGAGACCACATACTTGAAGGGATTCAATCTTTGAATTTTCTTTTAGGAGATTCATCTTTGAATTAAATAATATATATGATGCATTCTGATATGCTCACAGAAGTTGCAAGTATTAAAAGATAATGTTATCAATATATTCGTGCAGCTTCAAAAAATGTATGACTTGCTACTAATATCTCTAATTAAGATATATCATTTCATTATGTTTCCTACTTGTCGCATATTTCTTTCCTTGCAAGTTGAAGCATGGAGCTCCATGACATTCTAGGAAGGAAATAACAAAAGATACAAGAAGATGTTCTCCCCCTCTTTGATCTTTGAGAACCAGGTAAATACTCTGAAAGATGGTAGATGTGGCATGATATGGTGCAATGCTGTCAAAGCCATCATCCAACAACGCTGTGTTTTTTATTGGTCAACAACCATACCATGTTGGTGGTGTACATAAGTTTAAAATATTGACATCGACTCAAACAAAGATCATGTAAATTTCCTGTTCATGGATTTTGATGATCCATCCTTCGCAACTTATAATTAACTCCCCAAGAAAAACTTATAATTAGCTGAAATATCAAACTTTTTATTATGTACTATCACATGAGGCAAAGCAGTGAAGATGTACCGTGCCAGCAAGAGCATAAGCTACCACCAAGGGAGGGGAAGCGAGATAATTTGCCCTGGTGAAAGGATGCACACGCCCCTCAAAGTTCCTGTTTCCAGACAAAACAGCAGCAGCAACAATATCTGGAAGTGTACAACATGTCAGAAATATATGGCAATAAATAATTCTAATACAGAAAAAACTAGAAATAAAAACTTGGTTTAACAAAAGATCGTTACCATTCTCAGATATTGCACTTGATACTGCTTCATCAATTTCACCAGAATTTCCAATGCAAGTTGTGCACCCATAGCCAACAATGTTAAATCCAAGCTGGTTTAGATACTTTTGGAGGCCACTGATAGATACAACTTTGTGGTTAGAGCTTGTGAATCATGAAACAAATTTTTGAAATTGAATTGCAGCTACTTCAGTTATATAACATCAAAAGTTACCTCTTCTGCATATATTTGGTAACAACTCCAGAACCAGGTGCAAGACTTGTCTTTATCCATGGTTTGACCTGACATTCAATAACACCAGGAAAAGGTCAGATGATGTTTACCATTAACTATAAATATTTATTTAAACAAAAACCAACTAATAGCTCCAAAGAAAGAATACAATAAATGTGAAACATAACAAATCATCATTCATATTAGCTTCAGATCTAAGCTAGTTGAATCACCTACATGGATCCATCGTTTTCATTCCAAATACACAATACCACAATGTCAGTACAGCATAACTAACCTCAAGACCTAGCTCACAAGCTTTCTTTGCAACCAAAGCAGCTCCAAGCATAACACTGGGATTTGATGTGTTTGTGCAACTTGTAATAGCAGCTATGACGACATCACCATGCTTTATCTGAGCAGGTGTCCCATGGAATGAAAATTCTGCAACTTTATTTTGTGATTCTTTTGGCACAGCAAATCCCTACAGAAAGTAATTATCAGTACAAGATATACTGAACTAGTCTCATAAAAGAATAACATTACTCAAAAAAGTGGACAATGCCAAACAATTCCAGGGATGTAACCTAAGTAGATTTTTCTACCATCATATTTAAATTTGAGGTTCCATAAGAAAAATAGTTGCTTTTCACTATGCCCTTCAAAAAAAATTATCCAGGGGTTGAACTTGGCACATTTTATTGATTTCAGTAACTGCAATGACTTTATTTTTCCCAAATGAGATATAAAGAGATGAGGGAATTTAACTCTTACATGATTTACAGGTTAACTTTAAGTGTAAAATGTCTTTCTAGAAATCCATTTCCATAAACCACTCAATGATGAATGCAGCATATTCTAAACAATGGAAACCATGTAAGACCATAAGAGAACAATAGTTCGACCAGCTCAAGTTTGATTGATATATTTGTTATTTTAAAATATGGCGAACTAGATTCTTGTATAAACACATAAAGGAGTAGTTTGTGTCAATATAAAATAAAAATAATCAAATGAACAATTGAAGGTCAACTTTTTTTAGAGTAAGTTGTAGTAACTTACTTTAAATCCTACTTTGTTGTCCAAGCAAGAATGCCAATCTGCTTTCATTTCCTTCAAGGGGACTCTATCATGGGGCCTAACAAGCAAATAAGATCATTCAGAGAGGATCAGGTGACAAAACGAAGCCATTAAAATTGCCAAGAACAAGAGGATTGTGCTCAATATAACCTGCAGACACTTACCTTTTTGGACCTGATATGCATGGTTCTACCTCTTCCAGATTCAACTCCAAGTATGATGAATACACTCTTTCCACTTGAGGCTGGATTAAAGTACGATATCAGTCAAGCAACAACAATCAACAAAAGCAATCATATGGTACAAAATGTGTGAGTTCATTGTAATGACAGAATTACCTGGCTATAGTCGACGAATAACTTGTTAGCCCGTAAGTAAGACTCTATCATGGCAACCTAAAATGTATACTCAATGATGAATAACTAATGAGAAGGAAATTATCACAAAAATGGAAGATGTGGAAAAAGAAATTACTGTCTCATCACTTCTTCCAGTCAATTTCAAGTACTGCAAGGTGACATGATCCACAGGAAAGAAACCCATCGTTGCTCCATATTCAGGTGACATGTTTGCAATAGTAGCACGATCCGCCAAGGAAAGTTCACTCATTCCTGCACCTGTCAAGGGAGGAAAGAGGAACTGTCATTCAGCAAATATAGATTTTTTGAGATGGTTATGAAAATCAGATTATTCAAATATCCAAAATCTCTCTTAAAATGGTCTAAAATACAAGTGAGTGATGCACTTATTAAATTATTTACCATAGAACTCCACAAATTTCCCTACAACACCATGCTTGCGGAGCATTTGAGTTACTGTCAAAACCAAATCTGTAGCAGTCACACCATTCCTCAACTTTCCTGACAATTTGAAGCCGACAACTCCAGGCAACACCATACTCATTGGCTGCATAAAAGAAAACATGGGGCAGATACTACTGATTAGTACTCTGATAATTTGACATGTATGCAATGACATCTCTTAGTAGAGAAGCCAGCTGCATAACATCGTTAGGATTTCAAATGGACCTCTAGTCAAACTAGCACCCATTGCTAGTACATACAAAACAAAGTTTCAGCATTTTAAGATTTGCAGAGCGTGCGCTAACTCCATAAGACGCATACTTCTCATAACAAGAAACAAAAAGGCAAAAGCAAATAACAACAGAAAATGCATCATATAACACCAACCAGAGAGATATACAGAGGCAACATATATAAACTAAATAGAAATACAATGGGGAGAGAAACAAGAAGTTGATTATGTTATTTTGAAACTTCCCTAGGAGGATAGACAGCCAGAAATGGAGACCAGGTTCTGTCAATGGGTGTTAATTTTAACTTCAATCAATGTGTTCCAGTGCTTCCTGTTTAGAATACACTAATAGACAACCCCCAACCCCACATACACAAAAAATAGTACAACCACAAAATTGGATCAGAAAAAGAAAAGGTAACGCAAATTTCTGGAAAAAAAAGGTGATGTCACATGTTATAGAGCAAAAAACGAGAGAAGTTACTACTTAATAAGCACATAGCTTTACCTGGCCAAGCATGGCAGCTTCTGCCTCTATTCCACCAACTCCCCACCCAGCAACACCTAACCCATCTATCATAGTTGTGTGCGAGTCAGTACCAACTACACTGTCAGGATAGAGCACACCTCCATTGTTGAAAACAACACGACCAAGGTATTCCAAGTTCACCTGCAAAGGAATTTTACTAAGGTTCTAGAAAGACAACAAAGTATAACATAAAGTTATCCGAGTTTAAGATTTAATATATTAACTGAGAAGGCATTAATGCATTCTTGTTTATCATAAATAATAAAAGAAGCGTACCTGATGCACAATACCGGATCCTGGTGGAACAACAAGCATGTTATTAAAAGCACTGGATCCCCACTTCAAAAATCCAAATCTTTCCTTGTTGCGTTGGAATTCAAGTTCCATGTTTGTTTGAACTGCATTTTCTGATCTAGCAACATCTACTTGAACTGAATGATCAATAACAAGATCCACAGGCACCTGAAATCACAAATATTCCCATTCTTACCATTGATTCAAAAATATCAGACACATATATAGTAATAAGATAAATCCCGTGTTTGAGATGGAGATCAATCTATTCTTTTATGCATATCATATTTTGTTGTAGTGCAAACTATTTTAATGCAACATGGAATGAATTTTACCACGCATTAATCTATACAATATTGCAGAACATACAGGTAAAATCTACCAAGAAGATGCTTAAGATAATATCATAAGTGACTCTCGGAGGAGTTTTACAACCCAAAGATTGGAAGAATCATTCTCCTAAAAAAAGTTGCATATATTTTTGAGGATATGCATTCAAATAATATTGAGTGTTGAAAGCTTACATGTTATTAACAAAAATGAGCAAAGTATGGCAGTCAGTGGAATTCTGTCTAAATTGAATGAGTGTTTTATTAGGGGTAGATGGATGGCAAGAGGTTGCCACCATCCATGTATCTTGCTCAAAATGAAACAGTGATGACCAAGATGATGATAATTGTTAAAGCCTGCAGCTATACCACTCGATGTCGAACTCAGGAATGTCTGCAGCCAGTACATTTTGACAGAGTGAGTGATAGAGAAAGAGAGAGAAAGAGAGAGAGATGCAGCTAGCATGTTAATCGTGAAACATGATTTTGATTTCATCATAGTCAATAAAAGTATCATTACATTTATAGAAGCTGAACAACTGATACAAAACCAAGTTAGCATAAAAAAATCACATTGTACATTTGAGTTGTCAACTCGGTAGAAAATACTTACCAAAGGGTTAATCTTACTAGGATCACTTCCAAGCCTTTTCATAGCATCCCGCATGCAAGCAAGATCGACAACAGCTGGCACGCCAGTGAAATCCTGAAGATGTTTGAGAGAGTGAGAAAAAGAAGCACTATCAAGAGTGTTGCAAACAACAATTGGAAAATGACTAACTAGCAAAGAGAATTCTAAAGTTTAGTACAGACATAAATTGTTTCAAGGTTGAGAACAGCTAACTTTTTTAGATGGAAGAATAACAGAGAATGTTGACTTCCAAGAAAACTTAAAAATCTGAAGTTCAGATATTTCATTGATTTTTGTTAATGATGAAACTCAAAAGAGCGCATCATATCACTTACAGTAAAATAACAAAGCAATTACAATAAAAATTATTAAGATCTTAAGCATACACCAATTGCAATTTACCAAAAGTTGTAAAGACTTTAGTTTTTTTTTTGTCAAACACTCAAATCCAGATGTTATATATTCTCAAGTACCTAGGAAAAAAATGGAAATTTAGGATCTCCCCGGAGAGTGTGTGAAAAGAACGCATCGTCAGTATGGTCCAACCAATATTTATCAGAATTGACATTCCGAGCATCAGGATGATGCAAGGACAGACATTTTTACCTGAAGGAGGACACGGGCGGGCTTAAAGGGGATCTCCACCAGCTTCGGCGAGGTGTTTTCCCAGTCCAAAATCTTTTCCACGTCTTTCCCAGTTACCTGGAACTCGTCGCAGTTTCGAATCGCCGATTCCAGCAAGATCCTTATCGAGTAGGGCAGCCGATCTAGAATCACCATCACCGATCACCACAATTAATTCATCTAAAACAAGAACAAACTCCGTATGAAGTTTTTGAGAAGATACTGACCGATTCTGGGGTCACTGAGAGCCGGCAAGCTGTAGTACTGCCCGAACTCGCCGGCCCCTCCCGGCTTCTTCAGCGTCGTCAGCAAACTCTCGTACGTCTTGCTCGTCGCTGCAATATTTCAACGATCACGTAAAATGTTTCAGAATATAAAAGGACAACAACTCGGGACGGTACCAATGGTGGCAAAGCGGCGATCGAAGCGGTCGGCGACGGCGGCGGAGGATCGGACGGCGGCCCGGTGGCTGAGGGGCGACCGCCAGTCGTGGTAGTGGCGCGCCGGCGCAGGAGGGGCAGATCTAGGGTCAGGCTTCGAAACCGAAGAGGCGCCTCCGCCGCCGCCGCCAGAAGCGAGCGCATAAGAGGCGGAGCGGAGGGTGGAGGAGAGCCGAGAAGACGAAGAAGAGGAAGAGGAGCGGGCGAGGAGCGCTCCGGCGATCGGAGACATCGTGGCGGAGGCGAACTTGCCGCCCTTCCTGGTTGAGGGATTTCGTCGAACGAGAAGAGGGCGTGATGGGAGAAGGCAACGGCGGGGGGCGTCTACGTGCGCGCGGCGTCTTATAAAGCAAAAAAAGGGCGAAGGCAGTGGAACATAAATGGCAAACGAGAGCGGAGAGGAGAGAAGCGTGGAGACGACGCGCGCGCCTCTCACGGTCAACTCGACGCTTGGGCCCTTGGCCCCCTCAAAACTTACCCGCACCCAGTAAGTTTACCCCCGCAAGTGTCCTATCTTATGTTACCTTGGGCCCCACTTTTGTGTACCAGTGTCCCCATTCCTTTGCTTGGATTTGAGTGGTGGGTCAGTTTGGATCGTCGATGCTTCGAGTGCGCTTTTGTTCTTTTTCTTTTTCTTTCTTCTCCTTCAATATTTGGCTTTTGTTGAAATGGTATGTTTTATTTATTTTTTGTTGTCGTTTTTTTAGAAGTGGCAGCAGGAAAAATAATAAGAAGAAAAGTTTGATGCGCTTTCTTCTTCCACTGACCATTTTGTGCAGATCGAGAAAAATATCTCCATCGGACGGTTGATGTTTGATGCGAAATCGGCCGACCTGATTCTGTTCCGACCGTTCGATCTTTATCAGATGCATATAAATGGAGACAAATGTTCCAGAATTAGGTGTAGAAACCGAGAGGAAACACCTCCTCATAAGCTTGTCGCCTAACTTGTTCATTTTTTTAAAAAAAAATAATTTTCTTTAACCAAATTGGTAGATATAGATAATTAATATTGCATGACTTGAAGCTAATAATTTTTATTTTAATTTTTAAATTCATTAATTTAGTTAAAATTATAAATTTTATCGTTCTCATCCGAATATTAAATTAATTAAATACCAGTAACCATAGATACTAATAAATTAATCATCCAAAAATAATAATTTTTAAAAGATTATGTGATGTATTCTCTCTTTAATTACTGGATAACCAGGCTAACTCGCTAACCATTAAAATTAATTAATACCCTTTTAAATCTATGTTTTGATAATAAAAGTTATAACTTAAATTCGGAAAGAATCATTAAAATGCTCTCAAAATCATTTTTTATTAAATTCCAGCTTTATATTCAGATCTCGACATTATGATATAACACTGAAATTTATTTAAAAAAACTTTTTGGGAGTATTTTAATTATTCTTTCTCGATCTAAATTATAAGTTTTTATTACTAAACATGAAAAATTAAGAGAAACATATTGAGCAAGTAAAAAAAATTATAAATAAAAGATAGGTGTCTGTCATTTTTAAAATTTTAGTATCATTCATTAATATCAATTGGCCCTTTACTTTTTATACATAAAAAGATGCAAGCTGTATCGCACTCTTACCTCACTCGTGTTTTCTTTCTATAACTACTATTTTGTATCACTATATCTTTCCTAAAGGAGACTTAAATGAAATGTTACAAATTCATCACCACAAAATGATTTTTTTTGTAGTCACTAATAATTTGACGTAGTTTTTAAATAATTTCATAAGATTTATCTTGATTTGTTAATGTCATATTTTCTCGGTAGGATTCGTTATTTTTCAGTAAGATTTTATGTCATAAGTTAATAAAAATGTTTAGAGAAGTGTAAAGTT
The DNA here is from genome assembly GCA_001647135.1 of Pontederia paniculata. Classification (NCBI taxonomy): domain Eukaryota; kingdom Viridiplantae; phylum Streptophyta; class Magnoliopsida; order Commelinales; family Pontederiaceae; genus Pontederia; species Pontederia paniculata. The sequence goes on along the minus strand of LTAE01000123.1, from coordinate 47,714 downwards.
TTAGGTTGTTCAATCATGAAATGATTAAATTGGAGTTTTTGGTATTACAGTGAATGACACGTATTAAAGTAAATAAACAAAAGTGATTCATATTCAGTTATTTATAATTAAGTTTGATTAACATAAATGATTAGCGAGTCTGTGTCTCAGAGTTGAGGGACGAAAGAGTTAGTAGCCTCGAGTTCGAGCAGTCGAAATTATCAATTTAGACACTCGTATCCGAATATTGAATTAGTCGAGTGCTAGTAGCTTTAAATTATCGATTATTAGACCATGACCGAAAAAAATAATTTTTTTATTGTATGATCAAAAAATCATATTTACTTGGAAAATGTTGTAAGAATTTTGCCTACGTTAAATATATTAATGAATTATTAATTGCTAAAGTCGATTCTAATACCTAACTTTAACTACATTAAATAGTGTTCCTTTTCCTCGAAAAATTAAGCTCTCTACAATATCTTATTCAATACTATGCGGTTGGCAACATTGGTACAAATTGGACAAGTTAATTAAATAGATAAGCTGATCTTAGAGGATAGAGTTCTAAATAATTTAATAAGGGCACATAAAATATAATTTTATCGGCAATTGATGAGGACAAAATAACTTGTAATAATAAAAAGAATGAAAGCATCTTGGCTCCATGTTGTTCTCCTTTGATTGGTTGAGGAACTAACACAAATATCAATTAAATATCATCAAATGATGAGGTAGAGCATATTGCACCTTTTGTTTATTCGATCAGTTGGTGTGTAGAAGACAATGCAAATGCTAAAGAATAGAATAAAAAGGATGTAGCAATCATGAAGTTAGATTCCCGACAAGTCATCAGGGAGAATTGCAAACTTTTGTCCCTCAATGATATATAATACGAATAAATATTGCCACGTATGATTAATGGTATATATTTGAGAGATTAGAAAGTAAGTAATTTCGAAATTCGAATTATTGAAATTATTAATTTAATTAAAATTTATTTTCATCATTATTTATTTAAATATTAAATTAATCAGATGCTAATAATTTAAACATCGATAAATTGTTAGAGAAAAAATATAGAACACCCAAATAATAATTAAAAAAATAGTTAATTTTTCATCTCATTATTATAATTTGACACCTAATAAAAAATACGCAGAAAATATTGAATAAGAATTAAATTTCGGATTTCTTTATATAAAAATTAAAGCGTTTGTCATTGTATTATGCCCACAATTTTACGTCTAATAAATATTGACTACGAGGAAAATTATGATAGCCTTTTGACTTATGGATGAATGTACAATTAATAATTTTGAAAATCTAAACAATTAGAAAGAACATCGTTATATTAATATTTTTAATATTCTTTTTGACATGGTGTTAGGACTGATAATACCATGTTATTATGCTATCAATAATTTAAAAATTTTAAATCATTGAAAAGAACATTTTTATATTAGTATTCTTAGGTTGTGTTTGACATTAATAGCGAATTAATAAGTGGATAACGGTTTAAGAGTAGATAGAGATTTATTTAGCGGATAGTGATTAACAATTAGCGATTAATATTTAGCGGTTCGTTAATGTAATAATAAAAAAATATTTGATAAATGTGATGGTGAAATTAATTGATAACTATAAAATAACGTAAATAGGCTTAATTCATTAATATGATAAATAATTTAATTTATAATATTATGTATTTTTTTTAAAAATATGTGATTTATGATAATTAATTTGGGATAATTTTTTTAAATAAATATACATGCATAAATAAACAATTTAAATTAAAAAAATTATATGTACTAATGTCAATAATATTTAAATGCTACTAAGTATTCATAGCTCAAACTCTAATAAAAGTCATAATAAAAAAGAAGAGTAAATTGGTGTAAAAATTTAATCTTTATTTTTCATCCGCTAAACGTTAATGAAAATAGCCTACGACTCAATCGCTAACCGCTAATCTATAAAATAATTTATCAAACACTTTATTCTAAAAAATAGTGATTTGATAAAGTCAAACCTCTAAACTTTGATATAATCTCTATTTTTTTAGTTGTCAAACACAGCCTTAACCTCTACTGAAAATAATTATATGATTGTCAACCATTCTTTTATTAGAATAATAACTAATGATGGAAGATTAGAGGAAAACAATATTGTAGACTTATCCGTTATATTCCCTTTAGATTATTTTTTTTATCATATGCTTAATTCAGTAATTCTATAATAATTTATCCTATAACTGAAATAACAGTAATCATCAGAATAATTTTATTGTCATGGTCAAATTGATCTTTTTTTTGTCATCAAATTAATCGGATCATTATGGATTCATGCAATAATCCATGTTACACTCGCACATTTAAATATGTCATTTTTCTATTTTTTTTCCTTTCTGTCACTGTGTATTAATCATAATTGGTTGGTGATGTTGAGTCACATGAACTCAATAAGAAAAATGCGACCCAATTGTTTAGACAATGTTTTCTTTGTTGATAAATAAGTCATCACGACGGGGATGGAGGTTTTGACTTGGTGTCTCTTTTTTTTTTATTCTCTCTTTCCTTTACTCCCTGTCATTGATTGAGAATCTGATATGTAAGCTAGCTGAGCCGGGTAGGCTTGGGGAGGAGGGCCCATTACCAACGGTCAAATTTACCTCAAAACAAGATCAAAGTTTATCAATAATAATAATAATAATAATAATAATAATAATAATAATAATAATAATAATAAGAAAATTTAATAAATATATATTCTACTTAAATAAAGTAAATCGCGTCTCATATTTTTATGACCAGTTGAATTTAAAACGTGTTTTCGATCAGAAAAGAACTCTACTTAAATTATCTTTAAAATGCATAATTTTTAATCACAAATCAAATAAGGGTATACTTCCATTAAATTAATAACATTAATAGTATAATCAGAAAAAAAAAATAAAAAGTATATTCACCATTTTTTATTTCGAAGAAAGTAAAAGTATATCATTTGTTTAAACTATTCCATTTTGTTTAATAATTGTGCATTATTTAGTATAATATGAGTTTGAACGAAAGTATAATTATCGGACTATTATTTTACTTACTTTATTAATTTAATTATAATTTTTAAATATTATTTTAAATTTAATGAACATATATTATTTTTTTATAAAATAATTTATTAATGCATTCATGATATATTATAAAAAAATGACGTTATTGTTATACAAGGGTATACCAAAGTTGCCTCATTAATCAAGAGTGGTTGACACAGTTGGTTAGCGGGACTGTGCCCTGGGAGGACGGGGCTAGTAGCCCCGGGTTCGATTTCCAAAGAGATCACTTTGGCCAGGATTTACCTTCACCGCACCCGTCCGAACACTGGATTAGTTAGGTGCTAGTAGCCCTGGAAACCGGTGGGGTTCTACCCTTAGACCCAAAAAAAAAAATTGTCTCATTTATTATTATTTTTTATTAAATTCACCACTTTTGTTTTGAAGAAAGTAGAAGCATTGTTACTTGTTTATCTATTCGATTTATTTAGTAATGACGCATTATTTTAATCTAACAGGGAGTTTAATTGAAGGTATAATTATCGGACTATTATAGCAGTCAATTTATTTTATTTATTTTATTATCATATTTTTATGTCATCTTAAATTTAATGAACATATATTATTTTTTTATGAAATAAATTATCAATTTAATCATGACAGGATATAAAAAAATAACTTTATTGTTATACAAGGGTGGAAACCCATTTGCCTCATTTTTTTATTAAATTTACTTTTAACCTACTATATTGTGATTATTTTTTTTCGGAATGGCCCACGAGATGTGTAGGGCAACTCGGACTAAATCTTAATCCAACATTCATTAAATTATTGTTTATTAAAAAAATAAATTCAATTGGTTTACGAAAGTGAATTATAAATTTTGAAATAATGCATATATTTGACACAAGGAAAACATTTTTTTATTCTCCAAGTAGACAAAATGTCAAACTGTTAGTTGGAGAGCTTCCGTTTTCGCGTTGTTTAATGAAAGACGATATGAAATAAATAATGGTTGGAAGTTAACATATAAAGGAGATATTATTTGTATTCTTATTACGTTTTTTATTACAAAAATTATAGGGACAAAAATTCATCATATTACGTTTCCATTTAACGGGACAAGAATCATTGCTTATTGGGAAATTGCTTGATTTTTTTTATTTAGGACCTTTGATCGTTATGTAATTTTTAACTATCACAAGATTCATGACCTCACTCCTGGAAACAATTCTAAATAAGTAAACGTTTAGTCTTTGTTCTAATCATGGTAATATAAAAAGTAAAGTAAAAAATAAGTGGGTAGTGTTATTTTTATAAGAGTCATATAGAATTTACAGAAATGAGACATACCTTCAAATTTTATATTTTTCATTTCATCAAATTAATGAAATAAGAGAGGATATTTTTTTGTAGATAAAATTATCTTTCTACATAATATTTTATAATTCCATCCTAATTCATTCAAAATATGATATCAGAACATTCGACTACACTAATTTTGCTAGCATTCGCACCCATGGCTTTAATTTTATAATAATACTAGCCATTTATATGTTCGAATATTCTAAATGTATATTTGTTTATCTTTGAAATTAGTTTATTACAGTTCACTTATATACCTTAATAGTTTTCATTCTAATTTTCTTTCCAACTCATATAAAAAATTTATTATCGATATATTAATTTTATCATGATTCCTCATATTTCTATTTTTTAATATAAGTAGTAAATAAAATAAATTATTACTGATTAATATGAGTCACTAGCATTAATATTACTTATACTATTTAGTTATTCTAATATAATAAAGAACTAATTAATATGTAACTTATTTCAAATGAAATCAAATATGTCTTATATGTTTTTTTTCTTCTTTTCCATTGAGATTTCCTGTAACAACGAACCTCCTAATCGAAGAAGGTGTGGTGCAATGAATCATCTCTTAACTCGAGTATTAAAAAATTTCAAGTTCGAATCTTAGTCCTTTATTTTCATTCTTTCATTTTTTTTATCAGGCTTGGATCTCTCTTTGTAATAGAAAAAAAAATCAGAAAAGAGACGAAATAACGTAAAACTTATTTCATACTGACTCCGCCATTGATTAGATGGAGAGATTTATAATTTTGAAGATATAAACAGTAAGAAAGCGCATGATCTATTTTTTAAAACAGTAGTTAAATTGTTTAAATCAAATTTTAATATGCTTATAAGTACTAATATTAACACAGAAAAAAACTTGTATTTATTGACAGCCGATCAAATTCTGTAGACCAATGTCGCAAAAATAATTATATGAAAATTATCATATTGAAAGTATTTAACTTTAATGACTCTGTGGCAAAGTTCTCATTAAATTTGAAAAAAGTACTTTTAATGTAGCACACTTTTAATGTAATGCGTGTAGCACACCAAAAAGTAAATTATCGTTACTTTCTGTACAAGTGCGCTACACATTCTTTTTTTCCAAAAAAATAAAATATAGTCGTAGTACGGGTGGCACCGTCACTCTTTATGTTAATCACGCCACAAAAAATGCTTAAACCTATTCCATAAAAAAAATAAAAAACAAATTTTATTCCATTTTTATTCTCTCCTGATTTATCAAAATTATAATTTAATTTTACATTTAATTCCTTTACGTGATTTATATCTTTGATTGATAGTTCAGTCAATACAAAAATTATTGGGCAAAACATAGAATATCTCGATCGTGGGAGAAAACACGTAAATTTCATATGACCTAATATGTCTAACAAGTTGTGCTAAAACAGTGGTCGTCCGTCTTCGATTAGTCGATTGATAAGTTCACTGAGATTGACGAGCCAAACTAAGAATGCTATCGTGCAAATTAGCTAGGCATAGGTACCATATGAGACAATAGATCAAGTAAGTTGCTCCCTCGTAATAGCACAACTACTTGAACAATTTATTAATTTTTGAGTTTATTTAATTTTTTTGATGCATTTAGAATTTCACTCAAAATATAATAAAAAAGATCATAAGTAGCATAGCACAAAAGCATGCGGCGAAGATCACAATGGTAATCGGATGCCTAGAGCTTAGAACAATGAGCGTCTGAAGTCTCTCCAAGACTGGTTGCTTCTAATCCCGTTTTTGAGTATGTGTCGATTGATGCGCCTGCTAAGAAAGTGAATTTCTATTATTATTGAATAACTTTTTATTCGATTTTGATTGCGCCCCTTTTTCTTGATTATCTCATGGTTATCTCTGCACCTCTAACTCCTTTCAACAAAAAATATCTTGATTTTCGATGATATGCCCTACTAAAAAGATATCTTATGGTAAAAAATACGACCATAAAAATTTTATTAGTTTAGTATTTCAACTACTTTTTAAAAAAAAAAAGAGAAGGAGATTTTAATTTACAATTTATATAAACTCTAGCTCAAAATATTCATTCCGTTCACAATTTTTTTCAGAATCAAGAGATACCAAGTATTTTTAACATCATTGTTATGTTTATATTGCTTTGTTTTTATCCTTTATCTTATTAAATCGTATAACATAATAACTCCTTTACTCAAAAATATCACTTCTTTTTAGAAAAAAAATAACGTCAAAAAATTTTAATACGGACATAAGGAGCATAATTTCTTAATTAAATGAAATAATTAATTCATTATAATTTTGTTTACTTTTCTAATAAATGCTCAATTAAGAGCGGATTAAGTTTTTTTACTTTTAAATAGAATAAAAGCTCAAAAAAATTGAAAATATTAATATTAATCTAACATGCCACTTTTAACAATTAACGACGTTTAATTATGTGCTTTATATATGTAGAGGGATGCGACATATTTCAGTTCAATGTGGAAAATTTTCAGTGTAATCTTAGTATTCAACATGCTAATTAATATTTGACAAATTTAATTTGAGAAGAATAAATATTTCAAATTTGGATTATTTCATCTAATATCCTCATATACTGTAATTTTTTTATCTAACCGTGATATAGAAATTATAATCTTATATAATTAAGTTTGTCCAAATTTGACAAGTAAGATATTCCACATGTTTTATGTTAAATTATTATTATTTATTTATTATAATAACATTTATTATGTCAGAGTTATGTTTCTAATTTTTTTTATCAATTTAATACTTTAATAAAAAAATAAAAACACTAAAGCATCACAAGGACAGTACGCACATTGTTTATTAGTAAATTATATATACCATAAAAGGACATAAGAGTTATTTAAGAATTAAAAAATATTTAATAACAAATTTAACGATACTTAATTGTTGAATTGAAAATGATAAATTTATAGTTTAGAATTACATAAAAAAAGTTACAGTAACATTATTGGAAATATTTCAAGTGATTAAACAAATAATTGAGATATGGTTATGAATGAAAATAGGTTAGATCTGATTTAAAATTTGATTCGATTTAAAAATAATAATATTAAATGGATTGAGTTGGGTCAAGTCAGAAAAAATAAATAAATAAAATTAGATCCAACCTTGGTCGGACCATCGTTTTGATTCATCCATTTTCTATACTCCAATTTTTTTTATATATTAATTTTATAATGAATAATAAAATTTTTAAAATAAAATATAATATTGACTAAAGGAGACAGCCTTGCTAAGTAGATTTCTTAGCGATGATCTAGACCATCAGATTCGAATCTGACGATTTGAGATTAAATATAAAAATTTAAAATATTTTTTACAAATTTGATCTCAGACAATCATATTCGAATCTAATGGTTTGGATCACCGCTAAGGAGCTCACTTAGTAAAGTAAGTAGGCTCCCCAACCTCATTGACTAAAATATTAAATTAATAATAAAAAAGCTTAAAACTATTAAGATGTAAATAATTTTATTTAATTTGTTAAATAGGCTCTCCAACCTCATTGACTAAAATATTAAATTAATAATAAAATGCTTAAAACTATTAAGATGTGAATAATTTTAGTATTAAATAATATCATAATATCGAATTATTTGAAATAAAGAGTTATCGAGTGAGTTATTAAATACGTAACTCATTATTTGAACTAAAATTAATTGAATGCAGTTGAATTTGATTCAATACCATGTTCCGGGATGAAGTTGAATTGATTCTCTAATTATTGGTAGTGAAGCATGAAATACAAAACTAGATTGTTTCGCGTAGTTATTATCGGAATATAGAAAATTTAATTAAGTTTAATTGGCATTGTCCGAGGTTCAGAGGTGCTAAAGCTCCGAGTTCGAAATTTATAGAATCATCAATTTGATCAAAATTTATTTTGTTCGAACATCGAATTAGTCGAATGCTAATAATCAAAATTTTATCCGATAAAAAGGTTTAGAAAATTTTCCGCACTTAAAAAAAAACATGAAATGTAGAAAGACCGCCAGCGCCACACATGAATCTAACGGACAAGAAAAGAGGCAGAGTTAAGTGCAGTGCAGTGCAGCAAGCAGCGCTGCTTCGTTCCTGAGGACGATTTGAATACGCGTGGAAGGCAACATGTGGGCAGCAGCGTCTCCCGCTCCATCCGTTGGCTTCGCCGCCGCCGCTTCCTCCTCGCCGCCCCTCGCCCGACGCCGCGCCCAATGCTTCCGAGTCCGCTCCTCCGCCGATCAGAGGAAGAAGAAGGTCGTCGTCGTGGGCGCCGGCTGGGCGGGCCTCGCTTCAGCGCACCACCTCCTCAAACAGGCGCGCTACTACGTCTCTTCTCGTCACGTCCCTGCGGTTGCCTTGCTCTTGTTTACCTTCCTCTTCGTTTTCCTCATCGAAGTTTGCTCGGACTACGCAGGGGTTCGATGTCACCCTCCTGGAAGCGGGCAGCTCTCCGACGCCGGAAGTGGGCATCAAAGGTTTGCCGGTTACGCGATTTCTTTGTTCACAATTCGTTTGTTATTTTGCTTGCTTGATGGCGATAATTGATAAGATTCAGCATGATTCTACCGAAACAAATAACACAGGAGACCAAAATGTCTGCTGCTCTCTCTTTTTTTGGGGATGATAGATTTGGGACCTCGTTAATTGTATTTTGTTCTTTTTTTATATCAAGTACAAAAGGTTTAAATTCTTAAAGAAAAATACTAAGGGGCCGTTTGACGTATTCTCAATTTTTATTAATCGGTAATTTAGATTATCACCTCAAATAAATTATTACTTTATAAATTATCGATAATACTATATCATAGCGTTTGATAAGTAGAAATAATACAAATTATAATTTAAGTTATGAAACAAAAATTACTAAAATAACCTCCAAAATGGTTGAATTTTATCAATATTATTTTATATAAACAAAAGAAAAAAAATTAAAAAAAGTGTGTTTGGACAAAATATGAGTTTATATTATCAATCGTTCGTAAAATAATTAAAAAATTTAGAAGATAATGTTGAACACTATTATTTTATAATAAAATATAAATATTTTTAAAATTCGATTGAAAGGATAATTTGGTAATCTGAAAAGACACATCCCATGAGTGCTATCTTCATTACCAGTAAGGTGATAATTTGGATTACGAGAGAAATAAAAATCACCAATAATCTGTTGCAGTCAAACGTGGTAATATAGTGAGCCCTGTGAATTTTAAATTAAATAATCGGTAATCTATCTGAATTACCTTATACTAAACGCCCCCTAAGTTGTTGAATGTTAACAAGTGATTGTTAATTTAGAGGGTTACATCCCTACTTTGTTTATAATTATTCATTATACACTGGGTGTATTCATTGTACTGTTTGCCCTAAGTTGACATTATTGATGTCGTCTTGGTTAGATGACTGTGATAACTTCAATGATATTTAGTTCATGCTGCACTCTAGTTCATTTTTTTTAAAATCTTGAAGAGATTTCTTCAAATTGTGCCTTTTTATTCCATTGTTTTTCTCAATTATGTTTGATCCTTTATAGACAAGAGTATCAGTATCTGAATATTATCTTCAGGTTTTTGGTACCCATACCGAAACATTTTCTCTCTTGTTGATGAGCTTGGTATTCAACCCTTCACCAAATGGACCAAGTCAGCACATTACTCTCTAGAAGGAATGGAGGTATTGCTTCGTTGGAGGTGTTTCTTCAAATGGATTTGTTAATGAATTTCCTTTTTTCCCTACATATCAAAGCTGTTTATATCATCCACTTTTCCTCAACTCCCTACTTTATTGCTTTCATCAATATTACGAATGACCTAGAAAATTAAAATTATGGTGAATGAGTTACATGATGGTTCTCATGTTGTCAATCTATCTAATATTCTTGTGCATAGCTTGAATGATTCAACTCCATTTTCGTGATGTTTTCAATTGACTTTTATTCTTCAACGAATATAATGTCATGGATTATAGTTCCTAAGAGATGTTAGGAGTGAAGAGTAAGATAGTGGGAATATTAACGCGGAATTTTCTGCGGTCAAGCAACTTTCCTTGACATAATAAGGGAATAGGATAATCCTCTGCATATTTATTTGGACAAAAAGGATTTGTTTATGTTTCCCATGATACAACTCCATGCTTGAAGGCAAAAACTTAAGTATTAGCTGAAATAGAAATCGCGTTTGTTCTGCAGGAACATAGTATAAGTAACGTAATTCATCTGAATGCTCCCAACAAGTTATCTTCTTTTTCCATCATGCTGGATTCTGCTGAATTTTCTTGATTAATTGGTGCTTCCTTCTAATTATTACTTCTCCCAATGTTTTTAGCTATTCTAAACTTCATTTGATTAACACCTTTGTTATTGGTTACTCCACTTGATCATAGTGGTTTGAGCAAAATGAAATATAATTTGATCACCAAGGGTTAGAACCTGAAAAACAATTTTAATTATCATGTCAAATAAAGTAGAAACATTTCGAAACATTATTTGATTTCAGTTTGGCAGCTAAATGTTTTTTGGTTAGACAACTCTGAAGATCTAAACTGGTTTTGAGATAAAAGTTGAAAAACTTGGGCGAGACTTTATAATAGGGGATTTTTTGAGGAATAAAATTGGTGACACGGTATAGGGCTGGCTCTTGTTGTACATTCTCTTCCTAGTTAATATAGCGGGATGACTGCACCTTTTTCCCTAAAAAAAAAGTTTAGGCAAAATTGTGTACAATATTACTCTTCTACGAGGACTATGTGCTGAACATTTAACTTGAATAATTTTAAAGTGATACTTTCTAGTTATTGTTGGCATGGGATTAAAGTACTTAATCATATTTGTACAAATGATCTATTCGGTTTGCTTGTGATTTCAATCAGAAGGATTATATTAATCTTCTCCTTCTCTTCCTTCCCCTTTATCATATCAAGTTTCTTAAGATTCTTTGTGAATATCATTGGTATAAGTGGAATAATGGTTTATATTCTTAAACCATTTGTGAATGAAATGTTGTTCATCATCTGACATGCTTATTTTTTCCTGTTCACCGTCTCTTTTGTTCATAAGAAGTATATAGTCATATTTTCTTTTCATACTTTTCCATTTGACAGCTATATTGTTTTCTACTGGTGAAATTGTGTTACACCATTTTACGAGGACATTGTGTCTTTTTCATCTCAATGCTATAAATAAGTGGTTTAGATGATCACATGGCATGTCTTTGCAAAACTATCCTATTAGAGCTAGAATATTTCAGGGTACTGGTTTAAGAATCAAAATTATGTAGGTTGAATTTCCAGTATTTCAATATCAACCACAATTACCAACTCCATTTGGAGCCATTCTGTACCCACAGGTATGTCTGATGTCAACCATCTTAGTCTTTTTAAGTCTAAATTGAAGCTGCATTAAGAATTAAGGTTTCTCACTCTTTCATGGCCTAAATCTGTGCTCTTTGTTTATCTAGTTTCTTAATCTTCCTCTATTGGACCGTTTAACATCAGTTGCTCTTATAGCAGCAGGTAATTTGTGCTTTGCGAACCCATTCAAAAGTATCAGACCTTCTGTAAGCTTGTTATTTATGCCAAGAAACTAACGATTAATACATGTTCCCGTTGCAGTAATTGATTTCGATAATACTGATTCTGCCTGGCGAAAATATGACTCAAGTGAGGGATTTATCTAGATCACTTGTGACATATTGGTTATGATGAAGAACATAAAAGTAAACATTACAAAGTTTGATCAAGGAATTTTAAATGACAGTTACTTCAAGGGAACTTCTTAAACAATTTGGGTGCTCAGAAATGCTCTACAGAAAGGCTTTTGAACCAATGCTTCAGGTTGGCTTGTTTGCTCCGGCAGAGCAATGCAGTGCTGCTGCAACCTTGGGAATGCTTTGTTATTACTTCCTCTCTCATCAGGTCAATTTTATTTCATCTGTTTTCTGTAATTCATAATTATGAATTATCTGTTTCACATGAGATCAGATTAAGTGATGCTGTAAATTTTATAGCCTCTATCATCTATCCTCCACTCTATTCTTTGTTTTGTTATTTGATACCGGATATTGACATATTGGACAATCACCTTGTACAGCAAAACTTTGATGTTGTATGGTGTCGGGGGACAATTAAAGAAAAGATTTTTCTGCCGTGGCTCAAGTCAATGACAGCAAAAGGCTTAAGGTTTCTGGATAAGAAGACAGTGACAGATGTTAATGTAGATGAAGGATCTGGCTGCATTTCAGAAATAATATGCGGAAAGGAAATCTACAAGGCTGATGCATTTGTTTTGGCTGTTGGTGTCGCCGATCTCCAATCAACTATTATGAGCAGGTAAGATGAGATTTGATGTGACCACTTCAAGCATTTCTTACCTTATGAATGTATTTGATTAGTTCACTGTTCTGTGTTATCCAAGGATCTTTTTGCTGAACTTATTGCACATAGAGAGATTGGAATATTTGTATGCAAAACGTTATGTGATGACAAAAGAAGTTTAAGGTATTTTTCTCCTATTTTCTGACTATAAAGTTCTTCTTTTTGCAGTGGTGTCTTGAAATCACAACAGGAATTTCTTAACGTCCTTAACTTGTCCACCATAGATGTGGTATCTGTTAGACTTTGGTTTGATAAGAAGGTTAGTGCAGTATGATTATTATTCCTTGCATATACTGGTTATTTTCTGGAGTGAAGCTGTTCTATTTCAGAACAGATCAATCTTCCAAACCCAGCAAATATTTGCTTTGGATTTGAAGATTCAATTGGCTGGACTTTCTTCGACTTAAATGCAATATATGATGGATATGAAGAGGAATCTGCAACGATAGTAGAGGCTGAATTTGTGAGTCATAAAAGCTTAAGAGAAGATGTCATTGGAATTGTTTCTTTCCCTACTTTCTTGAAGCACAGAAATTCTAGTCTTTATATCTCATCCTTTGGTACATTGCAGTATTATGCCAACCAGCTGTTACAATTAAATGATGATGAAGTTGTTGCAAGAGTGATGAGGTATCTTTCCAGCTGCATAGCAGAATTCCAAGAGGCCATTGTGGTACAGCAATCTGTTTCCAGATTCCCAAACTCTGCTACACATTTCTTTCCTGGTAAAATTGTGATTACTTTGTAGTTTATAATGTGCAATCTTATATTTTTGGTGAGTGGCAGCTAGAATTTCACAACCTCTATAGATACTTGTTTTATCAAGTAGACATCAGGTTCCTGATAAAGTAGTTGTGTTGCAAGTATGTTTTATAGTGGAATACTGGACCTTCTCTAATAGAGTTAATTATATTGCCATGTCTAATTCTATTTTATGTTTACATGTGGTGAAAAAGTCAAGAAATATTTTATTATTCTAGAATAGTCATAGAACATGTGCAAAATCCACCATTGTGATATTATGCATATCAATTTTTATTATGCATCTCAATTTTGACCGTGCATTCCCCAATTTTTAAAGTTGAGCTCAAAAAGTTTAAACTTAGATTTTCTTTCTGTTTATTTTGAAAAAAAAAACTGGAAATATTTGTATAATTCCTTGATCTAGGAGGGAAAAATAATTCTCCATGTCAAGTTGGCATTTCTTTCATATTGTGGTTAGCTTGTCAATTACTTGTATATATGGAATAGATAATTTGTAAGATAAATATCAGTATGCACTAGCATAAACTGTTGAAAACAAGTATTGGAAGAATGGTTAAGTCGCTTCTTTGGTTGTTGAAAGTCTTGACTGTGCTGACAAGTTCCCACCATCCTTTACTACTAGCTCAATAGACTAGCGCACTTGATTTGCCTTGTTGAAAGTCTCGACTGTGTTGACAAGTTTCCGCCATCCTTTACTACTATCTCAATAGGCTAGCGCACTTGATTTGCCTTTTATTTATTGTACTTTGATGTATCATGTAACAACTAAATCAATCTGGTAGAAAGTGAAGTTCTTTCATTTGATGATAAAGTTACATTTCATGATGTTCAAATCCCAAGTATAAACGACTAGGCATTAGCTGACAAATGTATGTTGCTGGATCCTGGCCATTCAAAACCACTCTATTTTTCAACAAGATAGCATTATCATATTGGAGTTGTGACTTTTCTAATGTGAATTCATTCAGGATAATGTTTTCGTCTTTTTTCTTGTTTCATATGATTATAGACGTTCAGTTTTCTGGATCAGTAGATTGTGAAAGGTGCTTTAACAGCTAAACATCCTGACTATCTACAAAACATTAACAGTTCAGACAACTGCTTTCTCAATCTATTATGAGCAAGAAACTATGCTCAGAAGCCAGAAAATTTTAGTAAGCCAATAATTACACTCAAGCCTGCTAAACGTGTTGATACTTTATTGTTATGTGTTTTTGGTATGCAGGTTCTTATAGGTATATGATGCGAGGTTCAACGAGCTTCCCAAATTTGTTTATGGCTGGTGACTGGATAATCAATCGTCACGGATCATGGTCACAAGTAAGGGAAGATTGGTCTTTTTACCTACATTAGCATGGTGTACACTAAAAGAACTATCATTTATGACAGGAAAAAGCATATGTGACTGGACTCGAAGCTGCAAATAGAGTGGTGGATTTTCTTGGTGAAGGAGAATTCTCCAAAGTAATAGCAATTGAAGAAGATGAGCCTCACATTCAAACACTACGAAGTCTCAACAGGAATTTCAATGAGATGAAGGCTCAGCTTCCCCTATCCGATTTCTTTCTCCAGAAGATTTAAAAAAATGTTCAACTAATTTGTGGATGGCAATTAATATTATCAGGATGATGGATGCACTTACATTAGGAAGACAACCTCAAGCAATCCAAAAGTGTAAGCCACTAGTCCTCTGAGGTTTGATCAACGAGGGAAAACATATTTTTAAAAAACCAAATTATGTTACTAATTTGCCTTTTCATACAGAAATTGTAAAAAAAAAAAATGTCCCTGTGATACTTGACATGGTGCATTATATTGGAATCTATTTCATTGTAATAAATTGTAAGAAAAATATGGATCAGGACTAAACTTCATTTGTCTGTTTAGAGGTTGTGTAAATAATCCAAATGTGTTGCAACATTTTTCTTAATAACAAGTAGATATAAATATTTTAATTAGATAAGCAAACAGCAAGCATTTTACTTTATTTCATTACTGTTGCCAAAAATGTTGGATATAACAGAGTGGGAAATTGAGGTCTTTTTTTTTGTAAGCTCTTGAGGCATACATATCTTTTAATATTTTAATGTTTGGTTTTGTACCTACGTTTGTTACCAAATATGGTAACTTTTTCTTTGACAAAAATGCATTTTAGAAAAATATTTTTTATTTGCCGATAATTGGTAGCTTGACTGAAAAAAGTTTCCCAAAAAAAGAAAAGAAAAGAAAGAGAAATCATTTTTCACATAAAGCTTTTTCTTTCATATGTCAAGATTTTTCTTCAGATTTGACTAAATTACTCTCGGAGAATTTACTTTCCTAAACCAATTATTTTCTTATAAATCCGTTTTGTAAGAAATACACGAAGCCTAAATAAAAATCGAGATGTTCCTCCAGCAAAACCATTGAAAGTTGGAATTTTCTTCGAGCATATAGTATTATTAAATGAATTAATAACTATTTTATTCAGTAAATTTTAGAACATTTGTTTGGGATTTCTTTTTAGACAAGAATTAGAAATGATGACCGTCGTGTAACAACACTTCTTTGAATGTTAAAAGAAACGGCCCAAAAAGTCAGAATCAAATTCGAATCTTCTAATTTTCGGACGGATTAACTACCACAGCACAACAATATTGATCGATATCATTTAAGATAGTAAAATAGTCATTTTTTTTATCAAAAGTGCCATTTTTCATAAGATAACATTTGATCATATCACAAAGTTGGAACATCCAAATTTAAATCCTATTTATATCACGTTGTCAAATCTTTCAATTACCGAAAGATAAGATTAACATTTGAAAAATCAAAGAACTATCCATAAGAGGCCAAAACTGTGGTAACAGAAAAAAAATATTCATAAAAGGCGAAAGCTGGTACATTCAAAACAAAATTCTGTCTACATAACATTGCCATATCGTGTCCCTGTCATGTGGGCTCATGTTCTATAAATTTTTAATCTTCAGACTAAAACCAGGGAAAATATATTTTGTTTCCAAAATGTGATTGAGGCAGAAGAATCAAGATTATGAAGAGTGTCATATTTGTTATAACAGATTCAAGGTAAGACATCACCAATAATATAATAATAATATTTTATCAGTTCAATTTGCATTGATCTCTAACTAGAAATGCAGCTAATTTACTGCAGTTGCCTTTGTCTCTAAGTTCATATAACTTTAATATATAAGATTAAGTATTATTAAAGAACAAACAACATACTATTTTGGCATCATTGAACTACGACCTCAAACGGGGGAATGGTGCAAAGAAAACCGTAACTGCACTGGATTCTAATAGTGAGAAGAAACGTGAATAAAGTCAGGGATGCGTCTTGTGATAGCTTTCTGAAATAAAAGAGAAATAAAATAATTCAGATAAAAAGAAATGGCAGATGTTCTTTTAAATAGAATGTGAAAAACTTAATTAATTATTTCATTATTCGTCAGCATAATCAGAATAGTCCACTCAATCTCTACCCATCAATAGTTATCTTGCAAAAAAGAACAGAAAGAAACTGCCGAGATGCAATTTTATGTAATGGATACGAGATCTGACCTTGAATGTGTCTGATTACTCTGATTTCTTCTCTTTCTTCACCGTTGCGGGCTTTTGGTATATGAGAATCTGACTCAAGATGGTGCCATTCATAACAATGCCGATGACCGAACCCATAACAACTTTGTATGGATTAAGGTGACAAGTTTGCATCGCATGTCCATTGCTCTTTATACTAAATATATATATTCACCATGACGCAAACTATTTTGAACTAAAAATTGAAGAACCCATGCAAATAAAATAATTTGAAACAGGAATGTGGAGAAACTAACTTGCTAGACATTAAGTGGTACAATGAGAAAACATGAAAAGAACAGAGAAAAAGTTGCAGACATCCATCACAATAAATAGAACTAATCAATTGGAAAATTTTAACATCCACAATACTTTTTTCTAAGAGGAACGTCCATAAAACTATGTAATCGAGCATTAAGTGTTAAGATGAATTTAAAAGGGAAATATGGAAAGCTGGAAACTCATTCAGCAACAACCGTGGCTTGTAGATACTAGAAATATATAAGGAATCTAAGACATCAACTGATAATTTGTTCTTCTATATAGAATATTCTGAAGATTGAACTAGTCAGCTCGTTCAGTTGCCAAGTATATTTGGCTCTTGTACATGTTTCATATTTGAATCCTATTTTTAGTGCCATGCATAAACTAATAGTTCATGCATTTTTAAATTATGCAAAAACAAGATATTTGAAGAAAGCTAACTAGAACAAGAAAATTACTTAGAATGACTCACCACATAAGGTCTAAGCAATTGCATTTCTATGCAAAGACAAGAATTTGAATAAAGGTCTAAGCAATCACATTTCTATGAAAATGTTTTACTCGGTGATTCCTCAATACAAGGTTATATAAGTGACAGCTCTTTCCTATCCATAGTTTTAATTGTTAGGAACCTAAACACAAGTAAACATTCCTGTTACCTCCCCGTGTACTAAAAGATTCTTTCATTGTGGCCTTTAACATCTGTAAACACTTTGGACGTTTCAAAAATTCGAAACCTTGTTAATGCATCAATTTTCCTGTGCAGCCCTATTGAGGTAATGAATGTTATTATGTACTCCTCAATTGCTGATAACGACATCTATTTTTGTAGCTCATTATAGCATTGACACGAGTTAAACCATAGTTAGGATGAAATGTTCCAACTGATCAACATTTAAGTTCCTATTTACGTATCAGAAATGCTGACTCCATTCTTTTGCACCCAAAATTTAAGATGCTTCAAACTGCATTTGACAAATAGTTGGATACTTCAAGCCATGTCTACAAGTTTTTTCGGCAAATGCATACAAGTTGAAGGACATATATTAAATGGCTGTGCATATCATAGGCAGATGACTTGCAAAATCAGATATAAATTCTTATACTTGACAACTTTGCACATGCTCGATATGCATACTTTAGATGATCTTAGAGATAAATTCCAATGCTTAGATGAAAAAGCTGAAATGTAAAAACCATAGAGAAAACAAAACGAATAAAAGATGGAGTAAAAAATCAAAATGCAAAAGAAATAAACATATATGTAAAGAAACGGATGAGGGATAGCTAAAAGAGATTCTACATTATCATGTGTTGTTTGTAATACGAAAATTGAAAGCGAAACAACAATCTTTTGAGCATATGCAAAAACACACCTGCTTGAAAATATGTTTCCTCAAAAAAACCCTCATGTGCAACATCAATAATCATAAAGAGCATATAGAAGAAATTTGGTACATGAGTGAATTTTTGAATATGCTAATTAATTGGCTTAGGATGATTAGATTTATCATAAAATATAATCACATTCACAAGATAAGTTCAACAAGAAACTCTTCCGTAAAAGAATAATGAGAACATACTGCAAAACAAATAAACAACAAGCTGCAACTATGTTAAAAAGGATACCACTTGATGGAGCCTTTTCCTGAATGCTGGTGAAAACTCGCACTGAAAAGATTTAAGGAATAAGCTAAAGATAGAACACTAAGAAAAATTATCTAGCACGGACCCAAAGTTCCCTAGTAAATCACCTCAAGTATGAGTGAGGTTTCAGAGCTATGAAATATAAAAAAAGACTTTAAACATAAATTTAATTCAAGGTAAAGAAAACTAAAAAGTGTAGATTTGTGGTTGCACCACAATAAAATAAGAAACACAGAATTTGAACAGATGGAGGAAAGAGTGTGCTAATTACTAAAGTAAATAAGAAAAATTATTACTAATAAGCCCCAAAGTATGTAATTTATGCTAAGCAAGTTGCAAATAAACAATGAGGATTATCTCGCCAGTGCCATGAAATAAGTCCAGGTTTTGCTTTAACTATTATTTAAAGGTCAATAATCATTCAGTAGATGCCCTCAAAAAAAATTATCAGTAGATAAAAAATTAGCTCAGGAACAACTATGTTTTAATGCTTACCCATGGAACCAGCAAAATTCATAAAGCATGTCAAGAAGCTTAGTTCCCCAGTGCTCTTGTTCTACAAATAATTAAGTTGGCAGTCATAAAAGGAACAATTTGAATAAATAATATGAGTAATTGCGATGCAAAGACATATCTCAGAGATGTTACTGAAAAACATGTCAGAAAGGAGAGGAATCCATTTAACTATAGTAGATAATTGTCAAAGATGTTTCTCCGGCCATTGTCCCTGCATTTTGGTGCTTTATAGTACCTTAACTGGCATATGATCAAATAATATAAGATTGGTGCACCAGATTTCCATTAAAGACAAATATATAACTCAGACAGCTAAAGTTAACCTCAAAACAAATTCTATAGGCAAGGCATCATTATTAGGGAACTAACATATTGAAATTATCATAGAGAAAAAAATGAAGACGGAAATTTTGCTATCACAAATATAAAGGGGCAATCATGATTCTAAACTGTAAAAATAAAGTTTATAAAATGTTCATTTTACTTTCAGACCAATTTGCAGCACATAGCTGGCAAGAGAGACGAACTACGCAAACAAAAATAATAAACGAAATAGATTAATTGAAATAAAACATATTACTTGGTATATGGACCCTGAGAGATTAGAAGCTTGAATACAAATACACTAACACAAAACACAGGTAAGAAAGTAAAGTAGAACTCTGAAGCAGAAGTTGGTGTGATTTTTTTTTCCGGGGGGTTGGAAGTTGGTCTGCTTCTTTCAATTGCCACTAAAAACTTTGGTAAATTTCTATTAACGATGATTCAATGATCCATAACCCTCGAGCATTAATGAAGAATGCTTCACTCAACAACTATTCCAAGTTCAGATAATTAAGTACAGTAATCCATAATTAGTTAAGGTTTATTAGCCTCACTGAGATCCAACATTTCTGTTCACTAGTGTGCAAAGTTGAGCAATGATGACTTCCCATAAATCCATCTATTCCACATGACTTATGGGATACACCAGCCAATCTAATGATAAAATTCACCAGCCAGATTACAAGGACACTTAAGGTATTATATAGAACATGATCTGGTAAATACAAATCAGTCACAATAAAATTAACTTACATATAGTCAAAAGGAACTTACTGAATAGTTTGCCCATATTTGTGGAAGTCTTGCACAGAAGAATATAGCATGCTGGGAAGCCTGCAACCAATGTATTTTCTGTTAGATAAGCATGAACATGAAAACTATACAGGAAATCTTATGACACTAAAATAATGAACATCGCCGGCAGCAGCTATAGACTGCTTAATGTATCTTTGTAAAGTTGCACCTAAACACAAGTACTTACATATAATGCTTCAAAAAGATAGGGGTCAATATTCCCAGCTAAAACAGTTGGAGCTATACCGCAATATCTTACAGACAATTACTTAAGGAATCAATAAGCACACTGTCTGATTCAGCCTACATACTAGTAGTTCTAATCATGATATTTAAGTCAGAAATCAGGAAAAAAAGATAAACTCAAAATAAGTTGTTATCCAATAAAAAAAGTTTTTTTGAGGGAAGATAAAAGTAATGACTCCCAACATGAAAGGATACAACAGGGCCTTGATCCAGGTTTTGCTTCCAGTTGGCTGGGAATAGTAGTATATGATTCCAACTAATATTATGGCTGCAAGAAAAATGAGAAACATCTGTCAAGATCAATAATTATACATGCTGACAAAAGAGGAAGAAAAAGATATCTGCATTGCATAATAGCAACGTTTAACCTCAAAAATTGTGATGTTCAAAGAAAACATTCATGTACAAGTTGAAAATATAAACCTTGTATTAAGAGGAATGCTAGTTCTCCATAAGCTGAAAATGGAAGCCCTTTGTGGATACAGTATGCCAAAGCAATAGTATATCCAATAACTTCAAGCTCAAAAGACACAACACTGAGTCCTCTGACACTACTATGTTTCAAAATTTTTAATATCTGAAAAAACATATAAATATTGGTGAAAAACAATTGCATAAGTACATGAAACTTCGGCTAATACAAATGATGAGATACTGCAAATAAGCAGACAAAAAAGTAGTCAAGAAATACAATAAAAGAATTCCACGATATTCATCAGTGTGAAAGAGATGGAAAGGAACATGGTGAGGATATTATCATTCCACGAGGAGACAAAAAGAGAGAAAAAAAGTACATTTACTGCAATAAGTAGATGAGAAAAATATGTTAGGAGTATATTAACAAGCAATACCAAAAGTCACAAGAATCTAGACATAAATAAGAGAGGGATAATGAAATGAGATAAAACAAACAGAAATCCTAGTAGAGAGACTTGTAAAGGTGCCATGCAATAGATTTCAGTATATTGGTTACAGAACTGGAGAGACAAGTCATATTAAGACAAGTCCAAGGAATGGGAATTAGTGAAAGAACTTGAAATGTTGTAGATCTTTGAAATTGTTTAAATTGACTAAATACTACAACATTATAAAATTATTAAAGATTATCTATGTCTGTTCTTTTAGTTTGATAGTCCATCTTTGAAATAGTTGTTGCGATGTGTCTCCATAAATAGTATGCTTCCAAAGGATAATTTAATGTTATTGCATTCATCAAAAGGTATGAAGACTCAATTTGGTTGCCATTTAGGACATGCCTAAGTAAAACTGGCCAACATAACTAAGAATATAGCCTATCAAAGCACAATATGGGCAAACACAAATCACATGAGCTAAAAAATCCCCTTGTTGTGAAGGCATGGGAGGAACCATACATGGGTCCATAACCTTCCCACTGGTTTTCCTGGTGGGGGGATTATTTCAAGACATGAACCAATGATCAGTATGTGACAAATATAGAAAGCAAACTGTTACATCCAGGCTCGCCTGCAAGTAAAACCATACTATGCAAGATGCAAAATGTTACATATAGAAGTTCCAAGACAATGCTTCAAAAGTATAACATGAAACTGTCATTTTCTGGTGCTTCATTAATTTGCAGATTAAGGATCCTAGGATGAGCAGGTTAAAATTTACATATGTATTGTGTTGTTACTGGTCAAACCAATACATCGAATTCCAAAAAGGAACAGGTCAATCGAGCTCAAGTAAAAGATAATGCTTGTGCCTCGTTTTCACGAATCAAAAGGAAAATCATGGACAAGTTAAAACACGTTTTATGCATTTATTTTTTTGGTATCACATAAAAATATAAAATATCAACTACAGCAAGAATATGACATCTTTTCAGAAAAAAAGGATATGAAAAGTTTAAACTAAAGAAATAATTCCAGGTTTATAACATTCAAGGAAAATTCCAGCTTTCTAAAGGAGGATTTCGGGTGCTAGCAACATATCTGCTCAATCCAATTAGAGGTATAAAGAAGTTAAGGGACTCTAACCAAGTTGCCGTGAAATTCTAAATTTGAATGTGGATTTGAATTTTTTTAGGGAGAAATATGGACTTGAATTATT
Organism: Pontederia paniculata; assembly: GCA_001647135.1. Taxonomy (NCBI): domain Eukaryota; kingdom Viridiplantae; phylum Streptophyta; class Magnoliopsida; order Commelinales; family Pontederiaceae; genus Pontederia; species Pontederia paniculata. Next base: position 24,745 of record LTAE01000123.1, on the reverse strand, counting down.
TTGTGATGTTAGTTTGAACTCAGTAAATTTAGTATGAGTTGATGCATACATGTGCAAAGACAGTTTGAATTCTGAAAAGGGTGCCCCTACAACAGTAAAAATCCAAGTATCAGGAGAAGCAAGAAGCTAAGCTTTCATAGACCCCCCGATCTCTTTAGGTGCAGTGAGGAGAAGGATGGTTATTCGAGAAAGTTGTCAACTTGCAATGGAATTGGTTTCACAACGACCCGAGGAACAAAAAGAATAAACATGGTTAGAAGAGCTTCTTGAACTATATGTGAAAGAATACCCGACATTATGCGCCCAACAGAAAATTTAAAAAAATATTTTTATGACAGTTGATCAGAAATGAATCCTGCACCCTAATTCCACATCATTTTCTCGAACACCTTGAATGCATCGGATATGCGCCACGAATGAAATCAACGTCAGGAGCACAATTTGCATTGTACGTTCTGCCAATAAAGCAGAATCCGCCAGAAACAAAACTAAACCCGTTCCAAGGCGGCGTCTTTTACAGTTCTGATGTTAGATTCCACGAAGATTAAAGTAAAACTATCCTAGTTAGCAATCGACACATCGTTCTCTATGAAATAGAAGGAAGACAAGAAAAAAGATAGGGAGAGGTGGATAACCTGGGGGAGCTTGACGGTGGTGGACGCGGCGACGATGCAGTAGCCGAGAAGCTTGGAGACGAGGGGAAGCAGGCAGTCCTTCTCCGGCACCCTGAGCTCCAACAGCGCCGCCAGCGCGCACCCGAAGTTGATCCCCAGGATCTCCAACTCCATGGCACCTTCTTCTTCTCCCTCGTCGATGCTCCTTCCAGGATTCGTCGCCTCGACTGCTTCGCAGACGTCGTCGCTGGATCTGACCGTGAACTGGAAGAGTTTTGTGGAAAATTAATGGCTTTCAAGCAGTTGGTTCTTTGGGGGAAAAGAAAAATAAGATCGGCCGTCCAATTTAGACGACGGTGAATCCTAATCGTCAATATTTCTTTTCCTTGTGGTTTTTTTTCCTAATTAATTGAAACCGGACTCCAATAGATAGATAGGTACACCAACGGGGGTTGGGGTGCAGTGGTGAGCGGCTCCTCCCCGCTTAAGCACAGATCTCGAGTTCGAGCCCCTGTGAACGCAGAAAAACTCCGCTGGGAGCTTCACCTGCCATAGCCAGGCACGCTACCCGGGGCGACACCAGAATAGTCGAGCTCGATGGTGGGCCGAGACTCCAACCCGTGACCAGTGCGCACAACCGTTAGCGCCGCGTGGGTTGGGGAATCGGCGCCGCTTCCCGGACACTGGGGTGGCAACCGAAAAAAAAAATAGATGGATAGGTACCAATTAACAGAATTATCATATCGAATTGTAATAATAATATAATACCATAATAATTATGTTGGTAAATATTTTCACTCGAACAAAGATCATTAATGAAAATATATTAGTGGTATTTATGCAATTTAATTTTTTATTTTTCACAAAAAATGTCATAATTAAATTTATAATAAATGAAATCATTCTAATGATCTAAAATGATATATTAGGAAAAAAAATTATGTAATTTTGAATTACTAAATTATTTCAAATATAAAGCTTCATAGATGGTAATAATTTTAACTTATAATTATGATAAAAAAAGTGAAAAACCTAATACATGCTTTACTGCCGCTCAAGTATGCTCTTGTTGGAGTTCATGGATTCCCCTTTTTGTCATTAACTGTTCTAGTATTACTTTTTCTTCTCTCTTTAAGAAATTGCACATCTCTACGAAAAAAAATTTTCAAACATTATTTGGGTGTGTCCAATATTGTTGGTTTATTTTTCTTGATTCAAATCTTTCTCTACTACTAAAAATACAAATATAAAAGTATTATTCTTTTCTTGGGCTTATGTTTTTAAGGATTGTTAGTATCTCATATAATTTAAAACTTCATAGCAAAAGATCATAAGTTCAATACTCATATTAAAAATTATTTTTTTGAGATAAATTAGATCAAATTTATCAACAATCCAAAAAATGATGATAGCTTATCTAATTTGACATCCATATTTCTCTCAATAAAAATATTTTTTTTTCAAAATTCTAATTTCTGATTGCAAAACACTAAAAGTTTTGAAGTACTTGTTGTACATATAAATTGACTTGATTGAAGAGATGACCATACGAAACATTCCTGAGTAGCTAACAAGGTAGTAATTCTCTACATGTTCAGTTGAATATTGATAATTATAACTACCGTTCATAACTTATATTGTTCTAGGCATTGATACTACCTTCATAGTAAATACGATTAAGAAGGTAGATAACACAATGCTTTCTACTTAATTATGAAGCATCTTCATTTTTTATATATAAAAAAAAGCTAATTGAGCAGTCGATTTTTTGTCAAATTTTAATTATGAATCAATGAACAACCTTTAAAATGTATTAAATCTAAATCTTTTGAGCTGCTTCAACCATAGATAATTAATCTGTTCTTTAAAAAAAAGTAAATGCAGTATTAATTGAGGATTTACTAAGCTTTACTCAGCATTGGATAAATACATAATTGAACTGGATAATTCATCTGGCAGACATTTTGAAGTGTTCTCATAGAAATCTGCATCTAACTCTGTGTTTCAACTAATGGCGCAAATGATGTGACCAGTTAAAAGTGTGATATTTTTTAAAAAAAAGTTGGGCTGCTTTTTTTTTCTCTAATTTTGAGAGCATAAAATAAATTCGAAATTATTAATTTCTTTCTCTTAATTCTCCTATCCAACTAAAGCAACCAATAGTATTTATGCCAAGGCATGTGCATTGCCAAGTTGCACATGTCATCATTTAATTTAGTGCTGTTATGTGAGTTATGACAAGGCAAATGCATGCTTTTACTAAATATGAATAACTTCAGATAATGCTACCAGGACATCAATCAGAAACAAGAAAAAAAAACATGAACATGTTAGCAAAGATAATAACTTAATTAAACCAATTATCCATTTTTTTACCTGCTCAAAATTTTCGGTGTCCTGAATTATTAACACCTGACTAATCCGAAATCGAGACAAAAAGCAAAATGATATTTCTCTAACTAAATTAGTAATTGCGGAGCTCGAGCTCGGGACTACTAGCTTCCTTATCTTTCAACTCGAGACACACCCTTTCTAATCAAGTTCGCTAGCTAAATTTGATTCAATTATCCTATCTTTAAATACACATTTTATATATATATATATATATATATATATATATATTACAAAAAAAAAGAAGACTTTGCTTATACTCCATTAAAAGCTGTCACAACCTACTGAGTTGAAGGGCATCCAAGAACTCAGTACCATTGAGCCCATATGTAGAAGTTCTACCATTTACTATTTCTTCAGTGTTCTACAATGATAAAGAAAACCACAAGCAAATATTTTCAATAACTCAGACATGGACTTGATTTTTTTTTTGTTTTACTCGAGCATAAAAAGCCTTATACTGTAACTTAAAAATCACACACCAACTAAAAAAGTTCAAATCATTAGCCATTAGGTGAAAAATCTGAGATTTCATAATAAATATCTCTACTTTTTCTTATGTCTTCAATAATGGAATCATCCAACCTTATTTATTAGCATCATTAACACATTCCCTCCTCATTAACTTTCCTTTCATCATCAATTACTTTATGATAGTGATGTAACCACACTGGTCCCTGCATGCAAAGCATGAACTTTTAGAGATCCCTAGTTCTAGTTTGCATTTATGACAGTGTCCTGCAAAGCATGAACTCAATAATGCATCTGGCCACTATTTTTTCAGGAAAATTCAAAACATTGATATGTTCTGATATAATTGGATAGCAAAATATTCTTTGTTAGAGATCCACTATTCTATATACATATATATGTCATCACAGAAATATCTGGTACAGCAACAAAAGGCTTTCAGGTGAAGCATTTCAGTAAAAGGAGATGGAGGATATATATCAGAGGAGCAAAACTGATGCATCTGAGTCAAGAATTTACAGAAGGGAAGGGGAACTCTACAGTCTACACATCCTGCCTACACAGTGGACAAGATCCATGTCTGATGAGCCAATTATCAATGCATGGCAAGTGGAAGATGTGCCGACAGTGGGGCAAGCTCCGCACAGTCTCGCCAATTTCGAAATCCTGAAACCAAGGACACTCAATCATAAATGGACAAACACATAATCAAACTACAACATATTTGTTTTGGAAATCCTGCAGAAGCATGTAATCAATCTAAGGTAGGATTTAACATCATTATCAGAATAATTCACTAGAACATGGTCATACCTGTAGGCACACTGAACAGCAGCTGCGCTCTCCGGCGGCATCCGTATTGTTCTTTGCAGTGATTTTGATCTGCGGGATCTTATCGACACAGTCTTTGGACAATCCTCTCTTGCCGCCCGTTTCGAAGAAGTCGGAACTCTCCATGAATGGCAGGGCAACATCACTCATCTGCACTCGAGCGAATTTTGATCTAACAACATTAGTTGGCCATTGACATAGTAAATTCTAGCTCTATGTCAGCATTGCAGTTTAGAGACATCAGTGCATACCTGACTTTGTACTGCACTTTGCACCGCCGGCCCGACCTTCTCCCTGACAAGCCTTCCACTCAGGAGACTAGAGATGATGTCCAGCTGCGAGAGGTATATGTGAACTAACATCAAACTCAGAATTTGTAATGTAATGAAATGAAATTTCTAACACTGTGCTGGTAATAGTGTTCCTTTTCCTTTTGGGAACATTATTAGATTAGGCTTTTAAGGTGTTGTTGCAGCTTATGGTCAGTGAAAAAACATCTGCAACTTACCATATAGAGAACGGTCCAAATGCTTGATCCCCTCGAGTTCCACAGCTCCAGAGACGATTCAACTGCTTCAACACAGAAAACAGCGCCTGATATGGCTCCAATTCCAGCTCCTCTTAGCAAACCACTCTCTGTTGCCAGGCCAATCAGAGCTCCTGTGATGGCCCCAACCAATGAACCAACTGCACAACACAACAAACACACACACACAAGTATCAGGATCCATTTTGATCTGTATAAAGATAACTACTGAACAAACCCCAAAGAATCCAACTTGCAGAAAATATATGCAATTCTAAAGGAGACATTTTTTTTTTCAGGAAGACAAGACAAAAGTGAAGAAGAAACCCAACTTCAACATCATAAAAAAAAGGTACCTATTTGGAAAACCTTGAGAACAAAATTGAAGCTCAAGAAGAGTAAAACTCAGCATTGATAAAAGATGAACTTGCAGGACAGGAAGAAATAAACGAACCTAATGCGAAGATGCAAGTGAGTACAGCACAAACAACTCTTCTGGCAAACACAGACAGGGCAGACCAGAACTCCCTGCACCTTTCTCTCAGCAGCAAAGAAGATGATGGAGCAGAAGAAGAGGTGGAAGGAGGTGAAGCAGGAAGGAAGTCCATGTCGAAAGGCAATCAACAGAGCGTATACGTGATGAGATATCTGCTCGAAGGATCCAAACTTTATACGCGTAGTAGTAGGAAGAGGAGGAAGAGGAAGAGGTGAAAGCTGAACAGAGCAACGGGAAGGGAGGACAGGACACGGGCCAAGTGAAGGGGTCTTCCTTTTATTAGTTGAAAAATAAAATAATACATGAATTTTGAATTTTAATAGTGGAAAAAATAACAGGAGATATCTTTTATTCGTATCATTTTAAAATGGGTGGGGATTAAAATAAAATTCAAATAAGATCATCTTAGATTAATTAGAGTTAGCGAGACAAGAACAAAACTATAATTAACTTTTTAATATCTTATATTTTTAAAAAAACAATGAAAGTGCTACCTACTTAATTAGGTAACATCGTACTACTTATCTTATTCATCGTAAGATGTTGGATATATGATAGATATGAAATATTTTCTTTCTTAAATAATTTATTACAAGTTGTCAGATCTATTGTATATTTAAAATATTACGGTTGATAATATAAGTAGTACGGTATTACCTATTTAAATAGGTAGCACCTTCATTGAACCCTATATTTTTTTATTGAAATTGATAGGATAATAATCGTTTGTCAACAATTAAAAAAAATTAACGAGGGTTACTAAATATAAATAAAAAAAATGAAGAGTAAGAGGACTTGGAAAGCTATTGAATCCTAAACGTTGGGCTGGGTCTGGTATTTCCGGCGAGGCGTGGTTGACTGGTTGTTTGTTGATATATTGGACCGTTTACCTTCTTCTCGAATAGAAATAGCAATTCAATCGTATTCTTGTCTTGGTGACGTATTTTGTACGCTATATTTTAGATGGAACAACATAATATTGATAATTTCGGTTAATGGAGATGGTTAGCTGATGTGTACCGAGTGAAGATGAGATCGAAAATTAATAGTCTTGAGTTTAAATATCGAAATAATAAATTTGATCAATGGAATATCGTTCTCTCCGACTCCGAATTAATTAGATGCTAATAGTTCTGATCTTCAAAGTCTTAAGCAAATACTCAAAATAAAATTGATAATTCAAATATCTATTCGATATCAAACTCGAGTTAATTCTTCATTGTACGAGTTAAGAATTTAGACCAAACAAATAATTCTATAGAGAATTTTATAAGAACGTAAACTTTAATATTTTAAACATAAATTTATACAATTCTATACGAATTTACACAAGTCTAGCATCATCTTATTTATGTAAAATAATTATTTTAAAATTTTAATTAATTAAAATTAGCTTTTAAGAATAAAGTTTAGAAAGAAAATAGTCGATGGATCAAAATAATAATATTTATATATTTGTTATGTCTAATAAAAAATTTATTTGATGATTATAATATATTAAGTAGATAAATTCTCCGATTTTATAATACAAGTTCATGAGTCAAAAAATAATATACTTAAACTTTAGATTTCAACAAACTAGATTCGATTAATACAACTATTATGTACTTATTTACATTCTTATATAATTTATGAGCGGTAGTGAACAATGCCCATAAAACTATGTTGCATAAATTAAGAGATCTTATTTTTAATATTTTGCACTAAGCTCGCCTCCCTTGTATCTAGAAAAAAAGCATACCTGAAAAGAATGGTATAGAGGGAACCAAACCTTCAATGTATATTTTTTTATTTATTTGGATGAAAATAAAGTTTTTTTTCTTGTTCTTCTCCATCATAGACTTCTATTCAAATAAGAGAATGAGATGGAAAAAAAATCTTCAAACGCTCAAAGAATGCATTCTTTTTTATCCATTGGATAACAAAGTTATTACCAACATATCAGATTATTGTTTTAAAATAAAAGAATCTTTTTGTGTTTGGTTGAAAAATATTTTATGGGATGAGTGAAAATCGTTATAATAGTATGCAAATGTACCAATCATCAAGGAAATAACCAATTCTACATATGCTGTGGAATTATTTAATTTAAATTAAGGGTAACTTTCCTCATTTTTCATGGATATCAAACCTTAAACATTTTCCAACCTTCTATTGTTCAATATACAAATAAAAATCGGGATTGAACTCTTTCTGCCTTCAATATCGAGATTAATCTTTTTTAGGTATCCACTCGAAATCTTCGATGTTCAGAGCTATTAGCACAAGACTAATTCAGAATCGGAGAAAGAGCAGAAATAATATCTCTCTGACCAAATTGATGACACTTGAACTCGAGTCTACTAACTTCTTGTCTCTTAACCCTAGAACACAGATTTATTATTTATCTGTGCAATCAAACTTGATTAATGTCGAAATTAATTTTTGACCATATGTTTTGCCAAAACATACTTGATTGAGAAGGTTTTATATAGTACTAACTGATAAGAATACAAAAGAGAACAAACTTTAATCAACAAGACGTGTGGAATAAAGATGACTAGGTGGTGGACCTTAATTTATTTAGTGGTTGGCGCAAACAATGAGCTAATTGGATGCCTCTACTAAGCAAGCCAAACACATGTTTATAACACTCAAATAAAGAATGTTCCCGGAAATAGGATTATATTAAGTGTAAGTCAAGTCTAATTTTACGATAAAGACATCTTTAACTTCCTTATTGTTGAAGCAAGCTTCATTAGTCTTAAATAAATCGATGATATCATATTTGTTTCTAGAAAAAACATAATGGATCTAACACCACTTATTATTACCATAGCTTGGTCCCGCTCCAATATAAACAATTTAAACATATTTATTTATTTTTGGCAAACTTTCATGAATTATGAATTATTTCCGAACTTTTTGAAAAATTCGCTTACCTTTCTTAAAATATTCAAAGTTTTTCACCTTTACCCCAACATCATCTTTTCTGCTACCATTAACTTTTTAAAACTATTCAATTACATTTTTAACTTTTATTATTGTTTGAAAAAAAATTAAAAAAAGAAAAATACAGTAGCAAAATACGTGTTTTGAGTTATCGTGTTTTTTTTATTTCATCTATATGTATATGTTAATTCTTTTCCAAATATTGATAAATTGTAGAATTATTAATTAGATAAATAACAACAAATTGAAATGTTGGAATAATTCAAAAGTAAGTGGACGTTTTTTTTATAGTTTAGAAAGGAAAACGAAAATAATCTTAATTTAATAGGAAAAGTAGGGATAGGTTAAAAATAGCCATTGTCATCCAATCATCAGCAAGATATGCATCAGTTGACACTTTCAATAAGATTGAAAACATCATATCGGAAAAAATCATATTGAAAACCATGATTCAACACATCAAATGATAATCAGGAGTACCTAAAAGCCAATTAGAGATAGATAACTTGAGGTGACGAACCCAAAAATAAAAATTAATGAGGGCTGAAATATATAGACATAAATTATTAAAAATTAGAAGGAACAAATATATATATATATATATATATATATATTAATAAAAAGATGCTATCGAAATTTAAACTTTAGATCTCAAAGTTTTAGTAAAAAATATTTTTTTATTAAAATAATTAAATAATTATGTTATTT
>LTAE01000123.1:0-15444 GCA_001647135.1 Pontederia paniculata | reverse complement strand
AAAAAAAAAAAAAAAAAAAAAAAAAACAGAACAGTTCAATTCAAACTATAATCACATACATTCTAATGATCTCAATATTTGATATACATATGAAAGTTATTTCCACAACTTAAAGAAGAATAGGAAAAACCCATTATTCCACAATGGTGGTAGCTAATAGATCAAAACTTTAATGATCTGTCATTAAAGAAGAATGTATCGTTAACTATAACAAACCACAGGTGTTTAACAAAAGTTAAGTCTGAGTGCCATTTCACCACAGATAATTTACAGCATCGTACAAAAATTGGCAAAGGAGGACTGTAGAATTGGTATGTTAAACAATCTCACTTTCGGTATTCAACCATCTCTGGACAATAACGTTTAGAAAGCACTTCTAACTGTTCAATGAAGGGCTTCTCCCGATTACTTCCGAGGTGTCTCGCCATCTGATGCCACCTGCGTCGGCAAATTTCACCGGACCTGGTTGAGAACATGTAACATGCAATTAATAACATCATAAAGGAGGCTAATTCAAACTAAAATGACTTAATTTTACTTGCAGGGCGTCAGTGGAATATAGTAGTTTCTTAAAGGTCAAACACACTACTACTATTGTTGAGAACACACGTGAAAATTATTCTTACAGTGAATATAATAAATTTTAAAGAAAAATTTATCCTTTAAAGAAAAATTTTGACCATATCAATGCACATGGCATATCCAATAAATTTAAATTTCAACAATCTTAAATTATTCTTACAGTGAATATAATACTCCCAATGATTTCCACATTTCATATGATTCACATTGATTTACACCCAGGAAATAGAGTCTCTTACCAAGTACCAACTTGCCTCTGGTATATGATTACTTGTCCAAAATATAATGTTACGATGATTTTTTTTCGAAGGAATATTACCTGTGCTCAAGAAGATTGTCCCAATCGACATCTTCTATACAGCAAGCATCAGTTTTCTTAAGCCTGTGATTTATTGATAATTATGAGAACATACGTGAGATAACAAGAAACAGAAATTCTATCCATAGGAATTTCATGATGAAAGAGTTTGTGAATAATAATATAATAATGACAAGGCAGGATGGATGGCAACAGATATAGCTGCAGTAAACACATGAATGCACAACTATACAAGAAAAAGTGCATTACAAACAAGAGACCTTAACATGAAAATACAAGGACAAGTCATGCAAGTCTGAAAATGGAAATTGTCATGAAAATATATCTAGATAACAGTTGTGTGGCCAGTCAAAAGAACTGAAAGAATTCAATCTGATATTCTGTTTCAGGTGCATCCAAATTGTTTATGCTTCATGGATATGGTTCCCTTTTTTCTCAACCGTGATGGATATAGTTCCTTTGTGCTAGGAACACTCTACTTATCCTAGTTAAAGCTGACCATATTCCTTTTGTGCTTCATGGATTCTCTTTGGAACATGGAGAACACTCTGCTTGCCCAAGATAACGGAGTAGAACTATATTAAGGGGTGAATGTCATTATGTTGACTGTTGAGAATGCTTGTCTTTCACGCTTGCATTTGCCCTGCACTTTACAAATCTTCATTTGTTACATAAATAATCTGTGGATGACTAATAACTTAATTTGTCTTCCTTTTCCCATCTCAAAGAGGAAAATAACGAAAAAAAATTTACGGCATTTTTCCTTTTCCGAGGTAAGCTAAAATTCAGTGACCTCCCAATGAGTAGATATACATGAATTGCCTATATCTTTAGTAAGTCCTGAAACATTATAAGGTGGCATCACAGTAGATTATAAAGAACAATAATCTTCCATAAGCTGCACTGCTTTTAGATTTCAAGTAGCCATCCATTCTTTTTCAAATGCTGTGGTTTTATCTTCAGAATAAAATTATTACATGTATAGTTTGCTTTGCATGAACATAGTTAGGGATTGGGCTGAGACCATCTGATATTTCATTTCCAAGTTGCACCCTTTCCTTGTGGCACATGTATAGGATAATTATGCTTGCACAGTTCTTTGTTTTAGTGAAGCTACTTCCTGCATTTTGACTATACTTGTACATTTCTTTTGATGCTTTAGGGGCAAAAAGACATCCATACGTATTACATAAGGAAAATATAGAAGTGTAACAAAAAGTATAAAGCTTAGAGATGGGTGATAAAAAAACTACACTCTCCCCAATCTCTAGTAAAAAGAAATGGATGCGGTGTATAGTACTTTTTAACAAAACCTATTACCCACATAGAAAATATTGTAAATCATGCCTCTTTTTTTAGGAAAGTGTGGAGATATGGATAGCAGCTTTTCTGGGATATCCACAACCACTCGAGTCTCCTTTTGATTTTTTACTCTTTCTTACACACTTGTAATATTTCACGGTTTACAACTTAATAAAATATGAATGACTACATAAACTCCGTAGTCATCTTTTCCATCGCCAAAAAAAGATCAGCCATCATGTTTCCTCTCTTAAAACTATTCCATTTCTATATTGTACTGGACCAAAATGGTAGTGGACTATATTTCTGATAAGATACCACTTATATTAGTTAAAAAGATAATGAGCTGATTAAAAGAATAGCCGGTAACTATATCCATTTCTCCTTTTAATAGTTTATATTATTTAGTTGTAGTAATTAACCCTTCATGTTATAAATACATGGACAGGTTATGTCTTTATTTTGAGCTTTTGGAAAGCTTGTTAATTAACATTGTAATTGGAGTTTGACCCATTCCACACGAACTATGGAGATTTGTTCGCTCGAATGGACAAGTTATTAGTTGTAATTGTGTTTAAGACTCTTGCACTTTTACTACTAATGACAGTAATCTTGTTTTCATTTTTGTAATCATAGTCATTTATATTTTCAGCCTCTATCAATTTCCCACAATATTCCATCGTCTATGAAGAGTCTTTTTATTATAAGTTAATATAGTTTCTATAGGATGGATAATTCTCTCACCCTAAGGAGATATTAATAACATAAATAATCTGAACTCTAATCTAGACAAGTAAAAGGAGATTTTTCACTTGGAATTTTACAGTGATATGCTCTGATACGTCTTCTCCAAACTATAAAGCATAGAACGCTGGAAGACAGTTGAATTGAAATTTTGGTAATAAATACATATGTACTCCTCAGAAATAATCATCCAGGTCCAAATACAAAAAAATGAATGACTGTACAAATATTATGATTCATATCATGGTCTGTAAATGACTAGATACATAATGTAAATCATTTACTGTTTTATTCAAGCATTTAATTGAAGGTGATATTTCAAGAATTGGGTCATAAAGAGAGTTTTCAACTTGATAAAAAATAAGAAAACATGTCAGAATAGAAGACACATAAGCAGATGACATCCAATTTGACAATATATAAATGCCTTACTCATCTATCAGCCTATAATCATCCACATCTGCCCATACACCTTGACTGACTAAAGGAGATGTTAATTGATTATACCTGAGAAAACAAATCAATTAATGACGACAAAGATCATGACTTTGGAAATTTAGAGAAAATAAATACAGCACTCCTTTTAAATGATGCAATGATCAAGGCAAAAAATTGCATCTCCTCTAAAAAACAGCAAATCTTACTTTCTGTCAATAACTAATTAATACATAACTCAGTAATGGTTTAATCGCATTATAAACATTTATTCAATTTTCCAGACACCCTTAATTGAAAATTATTGATTTTTTTAGGGTAAAAGATTGCAAGTTCCAAATTTTTTGATGTGGAGTAAAATTACACTTGGAATTATGAGTTGCATCCAAATTTAAAATTACACTTCACATTAATAATTATTGATCAAATTCTTCGTTCATAATAACGACTCGAACAGCATCCGAAACTGACACCCTCTACAGAATTAACTTAGATCATCGATACATGAGAAAGTAAAAGATATAACAGTAAACCATCATATTTTGGGACAGCATTCCTGTTAACTACTTATTTCCTCTTTGGAATCAGACTTTGTACTTAAAAATTGACGAACACCCAAGAATCAATATTCTTTAAAGATTACTGAATCAAACAGAACAACCCAAGTGAAGGTAGATGTGAATTTTAGAACGCCATCACCAGCAAAGAAAATCTAATTCTCTGGAACATTACGGTAGATGAGTGAATTAAACATACCAGTTGCAAGATGGTTAATCTACAAATATAATACCCATAACAGAAAGGTACTCGTATTGACCATACTTTCAGTAATGAGAAAAATCCGTAGCTAACATGTGAGACATTAGATGAGACAAAGCACATCCACTCTTAACTCATCCAATGACTCACAAGTTTTTTATGTACCTCGCTACATACTTGTTGCCCTTTTCAGTAATTTAGTGCATGATAACAGCTTGCGCAACATGCTAATGAAAAAAAGAATCAGTACTGATTCTCAAAACCATAGATGCATCTCAAAAAGTTCTGACGAGAGGGATGTTCATGCCCAAACCCTAACCGCCCCGACCAACTTTGGTCGGGTCGGGTCGTGTCACTTTTGGCTTGCGAATCCGATCCAACCCGACCCATCCAAAGTCGGGTTGGATTGGGTCGGATCGTCGGGTCACCCAGCCAAATTTTTTATTTTCTTTTTTCATGTTTATTTTATTTTTTTCAGTATCTAGTATGATTCGTTATATTTACTATTCATTTTAAAGCATAACATAAGTTTTTTAAAATATTTTATTATGATATATTTTAAATTTTAAATAAAATTTAATCTTTAAATTAAATTAAAAATAGTTTAATTTTAATTTAAAAAAAAAAAATTGGGTCATCAGGTTGGGTTGGGTTCACTCGGGTTGGAATTTTCCAACCCGTACTCGAACCGACCAAGGTCAGGTCTTGGTCGGATCGGGTCCGGACGACCAGAAAAGCGAACCGACCCAATTTAGTTTGGATCAGTTTTTTTTTTGAGGAGAAGGATGACTTCCGGTGATGCGGTTGTCATCCATGTATATATATATATAGAAAAGAGTCATGTACAAGTAAACGCTCTCGAAGAAAGAGCGGCAAAAATGACAAACAAACTGAGGATGAGAAGCCCCCTTACCCCACACCCCACTCTCTAAGAAGAAACGAGATGTGGTGTACAACATCCTCGACCTGGCATCTCTCCCCACAAAAAATGATCCGATTGCGCTGGAGCCAAATGGCCCAGGAACTAAAATATATTTCATGCCACACAGAACTAAAAAGTTCATAATCGTGTTCGGGTGGTCGGGTTCACACCCTAGACGGTTAGGTAATATATTTCATGCCACACAGAACTAAAAAGTTCATAATCGTGTTCCGTGGGTTTTTTTGTTACAGAGGGAGGCTCATGGGCCTAGCACAAGGCAAGATAAATTGGAAAATAAGCAAGTACATAGATTTCACTAGTGAAGATCGAATGTGAGACCTCTTTGAGAAGGGTGTTCCATGAGGTTGCTATGTTTATTTTTAAAAAGAAAGACATTATGCTTGTATCAACCAATGACCTAAGCCAAAAGCTTTTCATTTTGGGAAGAAGAAGCTAATAGCCTAATAGCATAGGCAACAATATTCCATTGTTCGAACAGGTTTATGGAGCTCATATGACAGTTAACAAGGAAGCAAGAATCCACATTAAAAAGGCAAAACAAATTTAATGGATACTGAGGATTAAGAAATACCCCCTCAAAAAGAAGAATTAAGAAGTACAATACTACTAACCACTTTACGCAGCAAGCACCATTAAATCGAGTCGACAACTTATCACTTATTGCTTCCCAATGGATATTGTCCCGCAACTGCCATAAAAAATATGACCCAGGTTAATAAGTAAAACAACGCAAATAAATGCCGAAATGGTTATCCTAAAAGCAATGAAGTCAAGAACAAGTAATACCGACAGTTCCAACAAGACCAGAGAAAGCAACTAAAAAGCTTTTTTGAGAAGGAAAAGCAACTAAAAAGTAGTAGAGAAGTGAACTAAATAAACCATTCCGTGCTTAGAATCTTTTTCTTCATTGGCTTTCATCCGCAAATCCAAGTTTACTAAATCAAATAGCGTCTGATATTCATCCTGAGACCAGTGTCCTGTATTAAAAACTATAACTGATTAAAAATAAAGTGGAAGAACATGTGCATATCTCACCACAATCTGTAAGCCAACATGACAGAAAGATGTGCATTTTCTACCACTGAAAAGTACAACACTAACATTCCATGTCAGAATAAAACACCAAACAAACCGGCAAGACCAAATAAACAGTTTCTGAAGACAAACTTAAGCTTTGGACAGCATGGTTACAGCTAAACTGATTTTGACCGAGACATCAAACTGGCATTTCTCTGAAACTTGTGATTCTGAACTAATTAGGACAGATAGTCAAATGATTACTGGAGCATTCATGACATTCAATTTTAAGCCAAAATTTAGTGTCACCCAACTTTACATAAAAAAATTAGGAAGACAGACTCCAAACAGACCAAACTGACTTAGAAAACTACCACTATTTTCAGTATGTCAAGCAAAATACAAAATGAAATATATGATAAAAAAAGTGAGCATAAACAATCATGAGTAAAACCAATCACAGAACATAAAAGATTTTTTAGTTTTACCTTGCTTGAAGTTTGGTGATTTTACCCTTCGCCAAGCATCTTTTACATGAAACCGATGTTTGCCGAGTTTATCTGCTAAAGTTCTCCAATCTGCACCATGTGTCTTGTAGAAACTACAAATATAAATTGCCAAAAATAGAGTTAAACCAATAACAGGATAGCATAAAACAAATTTATGAATGTAAAATGAAAACAATAAGAATCCAGATAGTAGACTAAAAAAGTAAAGAAGTAAGTTTAAATTACCTACGCATTTCTTCATATTCTTCGGGGGTCCACTTGCGCAACTCACTTCTTTCAAGTAGACAATGTGCTCTATAGTATATAGCTGCTCGGGGCCGATAAGGAATGCAAGCTCCTACAGATGTGCACTCTGACTGGTCAGCAATCAATAGATAGTTAAGCATTTACAGAGCTGTGCCCCCAACTCTCAGGTCTGTGTTTAGGGGAAAAGGATGACCAGATGGCTAGTCATCCATGTATGTATAAATATTTAGCATCCAGAAGGATGATAACTGAGAGCACCTTTATATCCAAGAGCACCAAATACCTTTGATATTGTGTGCAGATACAATTTAACTGGCAGTTTCCCTCAAGGTGATAAGTCACATAAAATTTGAATGCAGCTACGATGTGATGATTGAGAAAATTACTTATTACATTGTAAAGAAAAAGGATAATGACAGAAAGAACAACCAGGGCCATGACTAATATGATTCAGTCATTCATGACTTGGCACACTGGTAGAAACCTAATGTTAATCCTCTCAAAAAAAAAGAAATCTAATGTTTTTTTTAAAAGAAAAAGAAATCTAATGTTAATAGTCTGTAATCTGTATATCTACTTTTCAATGACATAATGAAGTAAAATCCCGAAACGTAGCAATTCAAACAGTCATTAGGAGAAAACTTTAGGGAAGGCCAGTGAACTAAACTAAAATATAAAGGACATAGAAAATGAATGGCATTAAAGAGAGAAATCACAAATGACATTGTATTTCATACCAAGGGTAGTAAGAAAGGAGCAGTCCCTGCGAAAAAAAATTACTCACCGATTTCTTTCCAGCAATTTTTTGTTTGCGGGTACTTTTTACATTTCAGAACCATTTGTATTCCCTCCTCCCCCAACTGATGCTTCTGAAAGAAATGACACATTGAATAGAATTAAGGAAACATCTTCTAAGTATGCGAAATTAATATAAAAGGTATACCAACAGAATTTTCAATAGGATTTGCATAATAAATATCCTTGTGCACATTCTGAATAAAAGAATATAAGAAATATGCTTACTACTACAATTAATGATAATCCATTCACGACAAATATTTACATGGCTGCTATTAGTGTTTGGCTTTAAGATGAATGTATGACAAATAAAAAGTAAAACTCATCCACTGGCTCAAATATACACCTTCTAATAATACCACTTCAATTTTCAAGCAACAGAAAAGGCGTTATATGAGATACGGGGTTGATGAACATAATACTGGAGTTAAAGCATGTATCAATAATAAGATTAAAATATTACAAACAATTACTGAAAACCGAGGAGTGAAAGGGTACATTCTTTTAACTCTTTTGAAACTAACAGCATGATCTAATCATTTTAAAACTGAAAATTATGCACTCATCTCTCAAAAGAAGAAGAAACCACTGTATTATGCACGATCAAGAGCTACAAAAATAAAACGCAATCCAATTTCCCACAACTTTTTCAGTTTGAAATTTAAGCAGATCTTACCGTGATATATTCATCTATTGCATCCCTAACCTTCTGATCTTCTTCCGGGGTGAAGCGTTTTCCATAAATCAATTGTTCTTCGGCTTCTTCATTCTCAGAATCACCATCCAGAGGGAAAACCTCAACTGCACCAGAGAAGCTAACCCTCTTTTTCTTCTTTTGCTTTTGCTTTTCTGTTGCTGTTGTAGAATCATCTACTGCATTTTTCCTCTTCCGTTTCTTCTTGCTGTCAGAGCATAACTCTGATTCATTACTGGTAGCCACTTCAAACCCAGTTTCACCATCCTTCATCATCTTCTTCTTCTTCCTCTTCCCCATCTTCTTATTCATTTTATCATCTGAACCTCTGAATCCCTCACCTTTGGTTAAATCATTTCTTCCATCACATGTACCTTCGGCAGAGCTTTCAAAGATTAAAGATGCAGGTTCGTCATCCTCTCTGTGCTTCTTTTTCTTTATCTTTCTATCCTTATCATCTACACGTGCTGTATTCGTGTCCTTGAATTCAGAAACACAATCCTCCTTCTTCCTCTTCTCCTTCTTCTTTTTAATCATTTTGTCATGTAAACCTATGAATTTCTTACTTTTGGCTAAATCTTTGTCATTGAGTGTCTTATTTGTTCCATCACATGAACCTTTCATAGGGCTTCCAGAGACTAAAAATGCAGATTTTTCATCATTCCTGTGCTTCTTTTCCTTTGTATTCCTCTCCTTATCATCAAAACCTGCTTTATTTGTGCCCTTAAATTTTCCATGCTCAGCATGAACTTCAGAAGGGTCCAATGTGCAATAATTTGATTTTTTATCCTTCTTCTTTCTCTTCCTCTGTGTTTCGACACTCGAGTGATTGATCTTTTCCTCCATCTCTTTCCTCTGCATTTCAACACTCGAGTGACTCTTTTTTTCATATGTCTCCTTCCCCTCTGTGTCCTTTGGCAACTCATTGTTTCCTTCTGAGCCATTAATCACCTTACCAACATTGTAAGGCACATCATGTTCCAATTTGTTATCAATATCAGCACCATTTTCCTTCTTTTTCTTCTTGTCTCTCTTTCTCTCCTTACCTTCACTCTCTTTGGAGATCATCTCTCCCTCGCCATTTTTTGCCTTTTTCTCTGGTTCTTGTCCATCGGCTGTGTCATCTTCATTATACCTCCTCCTATTCTTCTTCTTTTTCTCACCCCTCCCTGTTGGTACATCCATCCCAAAATCCTCATGCCCTTCGAGACTATTCTTTTGCTTTTGTTTCTTCTTGTCCATCCGGCGAAAGCACCAAAGAGCGGTGGATAACGGAAGTGAAGCCCTACATTCATAATAGACACATTTCATACAAGAGAATCATTCAAGGCTGCCTTCAGGAAATAAAACGTGGAGTTCCTGAGGAATAATTGATTTGACATATTAGTTCCAATCATGTTTAGATGAACTAAATAGCTAATTTCCAATGGGTGTCACATCCCAAAAAAAAAGATTGTTAGACACATGAAGCAGGAACCCACGCAGGAACCTAAAAATGTGAATCTCAGGTTCACGTGACCCTGGTTCTAGTTACGAGGTTTCCTTAGAGTTCTGGCAAACGATGACGTCACATTGTTTGCCAGAACCAACTGAACTAGGCCAAAACTTGCTTGTCACATTAAAACAATCCAGGAAACCATACATTCAAAGTATGGAAAATGTTATCGTGAATACACCAAGTGATGTCAGACTTGTTGTTCGAACTTGACAAGGAAAGACCGGACGAAAATATAAAATGTGAGATTGTAACATGAAACACTGAATTCTACCATATTTTTTATTTCGAAAATATGCATATATTAGTTTGTGCAGAACTAAAAGAACGTAGAAAATATCAATATATCAAACTTCCAATTTACTACATAAGCAATAATTCAAGTTTTAACGGTAAGGTACCAGAAGAATAAAATATAAATGAATCAAATAACAACAATACAGCTAAAGAAAGTTATTCTTATATAATATTCTAAAATCTTAATGAAATAATGTAAAGAAAACCTACTTAAAAAAATTTACTAATAAGTACCAACTGGAAAAAAAAAGTTCTACTAGTTGCCCACAAGCAGGGGGCATGGAGGGACTGTGAAAAAAGGCACCAAGTATGGACCTTAATATAGAAGCAAACACAAAAAAAAAGTGTAAACTAAAAGATACCAATACAGATAACAGAATTCTAAATCATCAAAACACATAAAAGGAATAAGTCCCAGTAAAATAGGGATAGAGTGCTACTGTGCTAGTGACTACATCGCAGAAGAGGATGCTCTCCTCTTCGGCTTGCTCACAAGAAGAAGAGGTGGGCATAGTCTGCTCATACGCAACTGCTCCGAAGAGGCTGAGAGAGAGGAGAGGAAACTGCCGAGAGACACAGCAGCTCGTCGAGCCGCAGTGGCGAACGGCAACGCACAGTGAACCGAGCAGTCCTAGCCTTGAGGAAGAACCACGTTGTGCTGGATTTGGTGCTGAGTTTCAATGGCAAAGGGGCAACTGGCAGATGGTGACTTCACAAATCAATGTGACGATCTCTTCAACAACGTCTCATTCCCTCTTCAAGTCTCCAACAGTCGTGTGACAGCAACCGGATCACTATGGTGCTCAACTCCTCTACACAGTCGCAATTGCAGGGTAAAGGAAATAAGAGAGAAGGAATATAGGGTTTTATGTTTCCTCTCCCTTTCCTCTTCTTGTTTTGTTTTTCAAGTGCTAGTGACCGCGCAGCCAATGTTGTCAAACACAGAAAACGGACTCGACATGGAAGGTTGGGAAAACACGAAATCTAAACAACATGGACAACTCTACCAAATTTTGTTATTAAATATATTTTTAATTTTATATATAATTTGCACAAACAAAAAATTAAACATTGTATTTTTTTTAAAATTGAAGCAAAAGGTTAACCTTTCAAAACTATGAAAGTAATAATATTCAAATTACCAAAAGTAAACTAGTTATCAAAATAACAAAATATGGCATCATAATAATAATTAAAATCTAATGGTAGAACTATAATTAAAACAATTTAAATAATGTAATAGCAATTAATCCTAAAATAGTTCATAAATCATAACAATTTAAAAACCTAATTCAAACTTCTAACTCCTAAGGGCACCGGAAAGCTTCTAAAGAAAAAAAAATAAAACATGTAATGTAGAAATCAAGCAGCTCAACTGCTGAGCAAGGAGCCGCTTACGAACAGGTATGAAGTCTCGCTCCCAGAAGGCTCCCTGTTCGTGCAGAGAGGAAGCCTTCGAAGGGAAGGAGGGCTTCTTGCTCGTGTAGACAGAGAGGGAGGGAGGTAAGCCCTGCTAGCGAGCAGCGAATCAGAATTTGGGGCTCCTTGCGGGGTGCCGGCGGCAAAAAGAGAGGGAGAAAGGGAGGGAGTACCGGCGGCAGCGGTGGTTGCAGGGCGCGGCGTAAGCAGAGACAGCAGCGGGCGAACGGAAGCTGCAGAGTGCGAGAGGTGAGCAAACGGCGGCCTCAAGGTGCGAGCAGGGCAGCCGGGGGCGAGCGACGGCAGAGGGCGAACGGCGACAGCGTAGAGCGACGGCAGAGGGCGAACACGATTGGGAACTCGACAAAATTAGGGCATCGGGAAGTTGGGAGTGCTTTTTTTTACGTGGGATTAGTCACGTCTTAATGGGCCAAATCACTGCGTTTAAAAGATATCATTTTTCTAAACGCTTCTTGAACTACAATTATTTTCCCTTATTTATTCCTAAATTATAATTTTTAAAATTTTAAACTTATTTCGATTAGGCATTTAAATTTCTCTAATTAATTTTTTATTCAAAATTCAGAGTAAATTAATTTTTTAATAATAATGAAATATTAATCTTATCCTTACTCTTTTATTACAACAAAAATCAATTTAAAAATGAAAAAAAAACAAATACGAGTAAAAGACATTTTGAATAATAGGTTCTTTAATTAAAACATTGTGTTCATGTTATTGTTTTATTTCTTTTGATATTTTTTTTCATATATTGGAAAAGTAAGGGTATAATTGATTATTCATAATTATTAAAAAATAATTAATAGAAGTTAAAAAATAATTAATAGAAGTTTGGTTGGAGTTTAATGCATAGAGTTATGTGTCAAAGTGGCATAAATTGAGGGACTAAAATTTATATTTTTATAACTTAAGGGACGTTTCTCTAAAAGTAATCTTTTTATATTACCGATAATATTATATTAAATTACTTGGTCCACTACATTATCTTGTTTATTTATTTTAATTTTATAAATAATCTACAATGCAAATAATGCAAATAATAATATAATCTACATTACCGATAATATTATTTTATGAATTGGCTATGAGAGAGGAGACAATCCAGATTGTCACTTCACAAGCAATCTGTTATAATTTTTTTCCACATTTGATCTTTAGAATTTTATTTAACTAAATGATAAAAATAGTCAAACAAATAATAATATAATATTTTATTAATTAGTATAATTATTATCAATCACTATAGTAATATTTTTTTATCATTAAATAGATTATTGTTATTATTTCTATTAATTTTTAATATCAACATATTAATTAATTATATTTTTGTACGTTATAAATAATAAACAATTAATTATTATTATTTTAATATAATAATATTTTAGAATAATTATTATTAATTTATTATTATTATATAATTGTATACTACTTATTTTATACATTTATTTGTTTGATGTATAAATTTTATGAGTTTAGGTATAGATTTGTAATTCAAGTTTACATAATTTAAATTAAATTTATAAACTTAACTCTATTGTTTAAGGATATTTTGGTAAAAGTTTTATATTATTAATTAATCTTTTTTATATAATGAATAAAATAATAAAGATTGCTCTGTATATTACTTATGCATACTAAATAAAGCAATGCACATTGTTAATAATTTAATTAATGATAGATTTTATAAAAAATAATATAAATTGCTAGGTACAAAAATTATAATTTAATTGATATTAGAAGAAATAAAAAAAAATGGAATCGATGGACGAAATCGCAAGTTGGAAGTCATTCTTTCGGTAGGATAATCATATGGTAGTTTGTGGGTCAAATAACTAGTTTTAAGAGAATTTGGGATTGGTGGACACGAGGGCCAGCACCTGATTTCACCGTGTGCTATCAAAAGGATATGAACTCATAAAAATCCAGACTATACTCATACAATCTATTAGAAAAGGGTTCCCTCTGTTATAATGTGTGACCGTTATGGTCATTAAGGGTCTGTTTGATTTCAGGATGATTAAGGGGAAGGGAAGGTAATGGAGGGAAAGGAAAACTAGGGGAAAAGTAATGGAAGAGAAAGGAGGCAAAAGCGTTAACCTTGTTTGGATAACATAACTAAAGGGAGGGGAAGGTAAAGAAGGAGAATTATAATTTTTATTGAACGAATATATCCTAAAATTTGTGTTTATATAGTTAGTTACATATGGTCAAAATTGGAAATTATATATGAATATTTCTTTCCCCTCCTTTCCACCCCAATTCGGGGTTTGAAAGAAAAATGGACTCTTGAAGGGGAATGGAGGTAAATGGAGGGGACATTCCCCTCCATTCCCCTCCGTTAAAAATGCAACCAAAGGAGGTTAAACTATTAACTTCCTTTCCCTTCCCCTCCTTTACCCTCCTTTCACCTCCAACCAAACAGGCTCTACGAGTGGCGCGCCGAGGGGGCCGGACGCGTCCATCACGCACACCGTCATGTGAGCGGCGACGACAGGCGAGGACATCCCGTTTTTGAGTTCTGCAAGGGCGCCACCATGATCCGCATCAAAGGTGAGGCGGGCACCGGCAACATCGTCGAGGCTGCCCCTGGGCGCGGATGCGTTGATCCACAGAACACGGCCGGAGCACGCACGACTCTCTGCATTCGGCGGTCGTTGCAATTCTCCCGTATCAAACGTTTCGGTGAACGGTAAAACAGGAGAAGATGAACAACTTGCATCTAATCCGGATCCTTAATTTTTTATTTATGATTAAATCACGACNGGGGCCGGACGCGTCCATCACGCACACCGTCATGTGAGTGGCGACGACAGGCGAGGTCATCCCGTTTTTGAGTTCTGCAAGGGCGCCACCATGATCCGCATCAAAGGTGAGGCGGGCACCGGCAACATCGTCGAGGCTGCCCCTGGGCGCGGATGCGTTGATCCACAGAACACGGCCGGAGCACGCACGACTCTCTGCATTCGGCGGTCGTTGCAATTCTCCCGTATCAAACGTTTCGGTGAACGGTAAAACAGGAGAAGATGAACAAGTTGCATCTAATCCGGATCCTTAATTTTTTATTTATGATTAAATCACGACTGTAGATATTTATTAAATGGCTAGACATTCATCTGGTTTAATTTTAGTATTACATATGTCATCGTGTGAGCCGCATTCTATGGATCCACATAAAAAAAAATTTGTCACTAGAATCATGTCATATTTCACTATTATTTCGTCGTTATTAAGAAATTTTGTTAATTAGTTCCTAAAATTACTCATTGCAGATTAATTCCATAAAGAAACCGTAATTTCTTTTAGTCATCCATGAAAATATTATCATTAAATCTCGGGATTAGCCGTTACAACTTATTATTGATTCCATAAACTATTATTCTGCAATTATTATTCAACAATCATACCATAAATGGCATCCGTTATTTTTTTTTTGGCCTGAATGCTATTTATTATTATTGATTTGTCAGTACGTCACGTTAATCACTGAAATTATTATTGCTGCTTTGAATTTATTATTGGTTCCTTGTTTAGTGTAAGCATTCTATTAGGGGGCGTTTCCCTCTCGGTAATCTTTGTAGATTACTGATAATATGAAGTTAAAATTACCTGGGCCCACCAGATTACCCTGTTTACTTATTTTAATTCGTAGTCAATCTGGATTGCCTAGCAATGCAGATTGCCTAAGAAGTGGTAATCCACATTACCTATGAGGGGAGTGTCTATCCAGATTACCACCCAAGTGGTAATCTTATTTATATTAGTTTCCCTATTTGCCCTTTTAAATCTTTCATAAATTATTATTATTATTATTATTATTATTATTATTATTATTATTATTATTATTATTATTATTATTATTATTAT
>LTAE01000122.1:101652-115729 GCA_001647135.1 Pontederia paniculata | reverse complement strand
AGGAGGAGGTCGTCGGCGAACATGAGATGTGATACTGGCGGGCCTCTCCTTCCTGCGTGAATTGGTTTCCATATACCAAGGCTGACTTCGTTGCTGATTAGGTGAGATAGCCGCTCCATGCAGACGACAAAGAGATATGGCGATAAGGGGCAACCTTGTCTGATTCTTCTGTTCATGGGAAGATCTTCAGACGGTTCTCCATTCCAAAGAACACGCATTGTCGCTGAGGAGACACAATCTAGGATGATGTGTGTGACGTTCGTCGGGATACCTAGCACCAATAGTGAGTCACGGATGAACGACCACTCAAGTCTATCGAATGCCTTTTCGAGGTCGATCTTGATTGACATAAAGCCTCGTTTGCCTTTCATTTTCCCCATAGTATGAACCAATTCTTGTGTGATGATTATGTTATCTTGGATGTTGCGTACAGTTATGAAGCTAACCTGATTTGGCGAGATTGCATCAGACAGTATGGACCTTATTCTGTTAGCTAGTATCTTCGTTACAATCTTGTAATTGACATTGCACAAGCTGATTGGTCGAAATTCTCCAATGGTTTCTAGCTGCTCCTTTTTTGGAATGAGCACTAGGAAGGTCTCATTTGCAGGTTTTATGGATTTCCCTTGCTCGAGTACTTCCTTAACAAAGGAGATTAAGGAGTCTTTAACGGCAGACCAGCTGTGTTGATAAAAAATTGCTTGATAGCCATCCGGTCCGGGTGCTTTATATGGCTACATATCGAAGATTGCTTTCTGTATTTCAGCTTCTGATACTTTCCTGCCGATGTCCAAGAGGCTGCTGGTTGGGATTGATGGGAAGTTCCAAGGCAGAGTTGGTGTCCTATTGTCTAAGGTCGAGTAGTATAGCTGCGTGAATTGTTCTCTTGCCATAGATCTTAGAGTCATATCATCCTCTATCCACCTCCCGTCAGTAGATCGAACTGTCTTAATGTGGATTCTTCTTCATTTGATGACCGATGTGGTGTGGAAGTAGTGAGTGTTCCTGTCTCCAAAGCGTATCCAATTACATCTGGATTTTTGATAACACATCATTTCCTCTTGCGCTAGTGTCCTATTTAATTCAGTAGAGAGGTCCGCTTCAAGCTTTTTCAAAGAAGGGTTGGCCTCTGTTGTGCACTAGATTGGATGCCTTCGAGTTTGGCAAGGAGTTTTCTTTTCCTCACATCAATACGGCCAAAAACTTCATGGTTCCATTTCTTGATTTCACATTCAAAGTGTTGGAGGTTTTCTTTAAGGCTTGATGTGTTCTTCCAAACCGATTGAAGAAAAGGCTTGAAGTCCCTATGCATATGCCAAGCCGCTTGGAATCTAAAGGGTCTGTGCTTCTTCGATTGGGGGTTCTTCTCAATTGATAGCAATAATAGGTGGTGGTCGGACTTTATTCTAGGGAGGACCCGCACCACCGCTTCCGGGAAGGATAGTCTCCAATCGACGTTGCATACTGCACGGTCAAGGCGTTCGAGGATTTGATCTCCTCGTCTATAGTTGCCGCCTTGCCATGTGAATTTAGGGCCGCAACTGCCTATGTCTATGAGAGCGCAAGATGAGAGGGTGTCCTGGAAGGCTGTCATCGATGGGAAGTGAATTAGTCCTCCTCCTTTCTTCTTGTCAGGGTCGAGAATGGCGTTGAAGTCGCTGATTAGGAGCCATGGTCCATGTGTGGTGGTATTCCATATCTTAAGTTGGTTCCATAGATGTTCTCTAATCTCTATTCTTTTCATGTGGATCTCCATATACAGCAGTGAGTGTCCAACGAGCGGAATCGTGCTCTATAGAACAATGCATGGCTTGCGGGTGTTTGTCCAAGACAGAGGTCTGCACAGAGCTTGTTCGCCAGAGCAACCTTATGCCATCGGCGAAGCCTCTAGCATCTATTCTTTCAACTGCGAATCCTTTGAAGTGTCGACATACTTTGTCAGCTTTATGCCCGCTGATTTTTGGTTCAACAATTATAATCACTTCAGGGTTCTCTTTCGTTAGATATGCTTCGCATGCGGGCATGAAACAACCGTCTCCTGTGCCACGTGAATTCCAACAGAATAAACGCATAAGAAATATATAATTGAATAAGATATGGTGGGAAGACACCTGGTCCTTTTCGAAGCTTTAGATGGACACACCCTCCATGTCAGTTGGGTCATCAACAGTTCATGAGTGGATATTTTGTCCGAGGTCTATCATCATTTGGTCCTCCCTCGGTGGATCACATTTGTGTTCGAGCGAGGTGGGTCCAAGATCGTGTGCTTGGCCTGGCAGCTTCAGACATCTTCGCAAGTAGGCGGCTGCGGCGGGGTCACTGTAGGAGGTGATTTGATTCACTGCTATCATTTCCATTGGCTCTGAGGTTGCAGTTTCCACTCTTACAGAGCCCGCTTCCGCTTCCCTTAGCTTTAGGGTTCTTGTATTTCCTTCTGTGTGGTTCGTCGGGGTTCCTTCTCGGGGGGTCTGGTGGGTGTTCACATTCGGGGACTGGACCATGGCGATTTCCTTTTGTGGGATCGTGGTCTTCTGCTTTCTCCCCTCGTTTTTGTCTTGGCTTCTTAGCGATATTTGCCTGGCACGAGGTAGCAATTTGCTTTTATTTCCCCTCTTTAGGTCATGTTTGGTACCTTGGTGATCCATGGCAGTGTCTGCGCCAGAGTTGGTGTCTTGTGGGGTCATCTTGTGTCCGTCGGCAGCGTGTGCGTCCGGGTGGGCATCATGTGGGTTTTCCTTGCTAGCGTTGGTATCCTGGTTGGTAGTTGGCTGGTTGGAAGCGCTAGCTTGATGTGGCTGTTCATCTTCTTCCCTCAAAGTACGATAGCGTGACCCTTGAGTAGATTGGCGCCGTTCCTTGTTTAGGGGAGCATGATTTTCCATCCACTGCGTCTTTGGTTTGCGCGCCTGCCGTTGAACGAGCGTCCATTGCCCGTATTGTGCAGCAGATCAAAATTTCCAACCGGTCGTTTGGTCGGCATCGCCGGTTGTTCTTTGTTTCCACCAATGGAAGAAGTTAAATGTATTTAGGAATGCATAGCAAGTTAACTATGGTATGTAAAAGGATTTTAAACTATTTGAGTTTTATTACGATGGACATGACGAGAGTAATAAATTAAGATGATAAAGAAAAATATCGATAATAAGGATAGTTTTAGCAAATAAAATAAATCTCTAACCTACTACTAACCACTAAAAACCTTCCATTCTTTTCTTTAAAAGCGTATCAGATTTTTCATTTTACCACTAACTTCTACTAATCAATTTTCTATAAAGAATGTTTAAGTTGTCACAAACCGTTAAATGCTCATGTAAAGGGTTAAAAAAGAGGAGCCGAACACTGCTTTTATTCCTTTAAGTTGTTACAAGAAAAATGTACATCTTTCTCAAGAAGACGCGACACATTTATTTGTAGCATTAGATCTACTTTTATGTGTATTACGATGTTTCATTCATTGTAAGCAATTAAATAGTATATGTAATCTCCATTTTAATTCGTTCGACACTAATTCGATGTTTGATTATAATTAATCTTAGCACCAACTTAGGCTACTAAGTTAAATTATTATTTATTTGTCCATATACATTCTAAATTAATATTACATAACAAAATATATATACAAAATAGTTCATAAAGAAAGTAGACAATATTTTAATTGATATAAATGTATTTGCATCGTATGCATTTGAACTACAGATTCGATATATTATTTATATTTTATACTGTCTATACATAATTTCTGAAATGAATTAAATGACCGAATTTTAATTATTTCATATATCTAAGTCATAACGTAAAATATGAGCAGAAGTACTGAAGTCAAAAGGTGTTAAGTTTCTCTTTTTACATATACATTTCTATTCCATTATAAAAAGAGGTCACTAGATTAATATAAAAAAATAAAAAATAAATTAAATCTCATTCAAAATTTGAATCTTGAGCTCACAGTTACATTATATATCACGAACTCATGATACATGATGGAATGATAACCTAACACATCTAAATAGTATTTAGTTATCAAAAGACCCCAATTTTATTATTGATGCCTGCGTGATAAGTACATATATAGTCGTTTGGAATTATCGAAAAAGCATATATAGTTGTTTGGCACACAATTTGGTTATCCATTGGTCAAAGTTTTTTGTTTAATTTAGACCCAAAAAAGTGTTTTTATTTTACTTAAAATTAATTCCAATTAAGTAGACGTAGTCAAGAAATATAAGCTCCCATGCATGCATGAAGAGATAGCATGGTACGTGCAAAGAGTGAAAAAATCATCACGGCACGTCTTCGTTATCTTGCGAAGAAAAAAGATATTAAAAAAAAAACGAGTGCAGAAAGTATCTAAATTAAAGAATTCGATCCCTTGGCGTGAATACTTTTATCTGCGTACAATTTCAGACGATATATGTTCAAATGCTGACTAATGTCGATAAGATAAGACGAGATAAACTAAATAAAATCATACGATAAAATTTAGATTTTTAACGTTGTTGATTCACGCAGCTCAAAGTTATATATGGTATTACAAATTTAGTTTTACTAATATGATTAATTAACATGAGCTATTCATTTAATTTAAATTTTATCTTCGCTTTCATCAGAATAGTATGTATACACATTAGTTAGATAAGTCTAAATCTAACACATTTTGTTTGTGTACTTAAATAATCTTAAGGCATACTTTTGCTTAATACCTGAGATTGTTATCGGAATACGGACTGTTCATTAGATGGCCACGAGAATATTCTTAAAAGACGTTTACTACGTCACTTTTCAACATTACCTAATAATCTATATTAATTAATAAAAAATTATCACATAGTAAATTAACTGTAATATTACTATGTTTACTAGGTAATTCAAGTGGTCATTCAGATTATCATATTTATTTATATAAATTATTTCGAATAATATTATTTTATTAAAATATCATTTATAAATATTATTAAGTCCAGAATTTTATATTATTAAATCGAAATTTTTCAATTTAAATTGCAAATTATTGTATTTAAGTAATTAACACCTTTCAAAATAAACTAATAAATAATATTTATAAATAATAATTAATAAAAATTCTATTTTAATTATTAATACTTATAGTTAATAATTAATTCTATATTTTTATTCATATAATAAATAATATTTATATGGCCATTAATTTATTAGTATAGTATAGTATTAGTATTTTTGTTGTTATTATTATATGACACTTTATTTATTATGTTATCTTTTATTTTATTAAAAGTGTGACTATGAAAATTAAATGTAAATAAGATTATCACTTGTGTGGTCTAGATAGACATCCTTTTATTAGGTGATTTTGATTACTATTTCATAGAAAATTTACATTATTAGATAATCCATATTACTTATTGTTATGAGAAATAGATGAGAGAGAGAAATCACATAGAGAAGACATACATAATTAACGAGGTTCACCATAATTGGACTACGTTTTCGAGTGATGAATAAAATTATTTCTTTGATATAAAAAAATAGATAATACAAGATTTTAAAAAAAATCAAACCCTAAAAAATTTATATATGGACTCTAAATAAAAAAAATAAAAAAAAATAAAAGTTTTAAAATTGTCTAAATTTTGGAGGCTCTACTTTTGAGCTTTCGTATGGGACGAACGATTTCATCGTATTAATTATTCGAACGATTGTGATCCATAGAGAGTACAAATGAGTTTATTAGTATGTTAAAATATATCACTTATAAATTAAAATAAGTAAATAAAAAAATATTACGTGTCTTTAAATGCATGCCGTGAAAGTACAACGTGGGGACGACATGTTCGTCCGTTTGAACTTTTGAAGGTCCAACCAAATGAGATGAGTAGCCGTTGATTTCCCGACGCAATAATACGATAAATATTATTTATATAAGCTCGGAAAAGGACTCTTAAACAATTGCACCTGTGACTGTCGGAGGCTAAGGAAAAAAAGATGAGAGGGCAAATTAATCATATGATACGTCCTTATAGTTTAAATATTTGTGTAAATTCATAATTTTATAAAAGAATAATGCACCTTTCATAAAAAAAGGACAATAATAATTGTTATTATTGTTGGAACCTTCCTGAAGTGAAATATTCAACAGTAGAATTGGATTGCAAAACCCAGAGCCACAAGAAGAACAACAAATAAAAAGGCCAACTTATGATAACCATAGCAGACCCGGCAAATAATATTTTATCGCTTAAGTAAAATATCAAATTTGATTTTATATATATATAAAGTCATAACTGTCTTTAATTGAAAAGGTTAATCCTCGAAAATAACGGAGACCCATAAAATTGACCGGGGACTAGCTCTATTTGTTTAGACAAAAATATATTTATAAAAAATCATTTTCTAACTTTGTTTTATTTGATGATATTAAATAGATACAACAAACAACAACAACAAAGTCTTATCCTACTAGGTGGAGTCGGCTACATGACAAATATATGATATTAAATAGATAAGTCAATTAAAAATAATTCATATTGACTAAAAAGTATATGCTCACAAAATCTCATGTTTACATTCTCAAACATTAAATTTTTTTATATTATATATATATATATATATATATATGTGTGTGTGAAAAATCACGTTTCAAAATTATATTTTCTTAAGAAATATATATTAATTTTCTAATACATTTACTTCCTCAAAAAAAGGAAGGAACCTTTGTCACATCGAATTCCAAGGATATATAACTACTTGTTCTTATATATATTTGCCCGGAAGATGGCCAAAATCTCTGAGATGTCCCATATTTTTATGTACGAGTGGCGTAGATGAGCATATCAAACTAGAGACAAAGCAAGGAGACGAAGAAGGGATCAAACTCGCAACGTTTTGTTAATTTATCTGCCTCTGATTCGACGCTGTAACACCTCTCAATTTTGTAGTGCACTGTTGTTGATGGGGTTCCCTGGTCGCTACTCCGAGATCGCCGTCCCAAGGCTCTTCCTGCAGGCACTCATCCTCCTCAGCTACGTGCAGCGGCTCTTCTTCCGGGTCTTCAACGCCGTCGGCTATGGGGACCTCCTTGACGCTGACATGCTCCAAGAGCGCCCCCTCGAGCATCACGACCGGGACACTTCCCAGTTCCCCCAACTCCGATCGATGTCCGCGGCGCTGATGCAGATGAAGCTTCCGACATTGCGGTACGCGGAGCTGGTAGCGGAGGAAAATGGGCGCCGCTAATGGGCGCCGCGTCGGCGGCGGCTGCGCCGTGTGCCTGCACGAACTTGCGGCCGCGGACGAGGTGCGGCGGCTGAGCAACTGCAGGCACGTGTTTCACCGGGCGTGCCTCGACCAGTGGGTGGAGTACGACCGGATGACGTGCCCGCTGTGCCGGGCGCCTCTCGTGCCGGTGGAGGCGGAGCAGGATGGCGCCTTCGGCGGCCGCCCGATGCGGGCGTACGCCGCCGTCATGCCGGACGCTGAATACGTCGACGAGTCCTCGACTTCGACTTCTTCTTTGAGTCCATGGTTCCGCTGCTGATCACGCCAAGCTCAACTCTTGTTCTGGACGCCGACCAACTGCTCTCTTCTTCCCCTCTGGTAGCTAATTAATCATTCTGGAAGACATGTCCAACTCTAATATCTGTACAGTATCTATATACACCATTGAAACAAGTCTAAATGTTCAATGAATAAAAAAAGACAAAGATTACATAATTAAGATATGTTTTGTTTTGGGTGTGCGTCAACTCTTATTCCCTCTCAACATAATGTTTTCATATTGCTACTTTCTCTTTGTTACCAACTCATGAAAGTAATGTGGAGATTGATTGTGTCAGAATCTGACTAATTGGTTTCCTAATGAGAAAATTTCAGCAAAATGAAAAGAGTGTAAGTGCAGCTGACAGCTCAAGCCTCACACAGGAATCAGAGATGTAAAGTAGCACCCAACAAAGATTTTCTGACATGTTATGTGATTTCCCACCCAACTCAATCTTAAACAATGTTGAACATCCATTTGAAGATAAGAACATTGAAATATGTACTCTTTTCTAATTCTTTCCAACAACCTAAGGATCCAAAGTACGTAGATTCAGTATAATAACCGGTCTAAGAATCTCCAACATCATTAAGCCAAGAATTATAAATCTGGAATGTCTTGTTCTTTTTCTGTTTTCTCGGATTACTCAGTGCTTACACAAGAGGTGCTAATTTCAGTGCTAATTTGCCATTTATGTCATAATATTGTAGAGTTCAATTACAAGTAGTATTAGGCACAGCATATCAGAAAAGAAAATCCAGAATTGTGGTAGATTTGATTGTAATGAAAAAAATAGCAATGCATTTAATTAAACTAAAGGATTAACAGTCACAAGTGAACAGTCCTTACAGAAAACTTGCAGATAGTTAATAGATGTTGGACTGCTTGAAATGCTTATCCTTATTTGAATCTTATGTTATCAAACATATTCTGTGAGACTAATTGAGCCCCAAAATTTTTTGAGGACTATCTGTCGCTCATCAACTTTCTTTTCTGATGACTTTTGGGAGGATACGCCACCTAATGGCCTCCTCAATAATTTGTATCAGGACTCTATGGATTTCAATATTAATAGATATTAGATAAGTTAGCCTTTCCAAAGAAAAAAAAAGGACTTACATACTTCAGCGGCAATAATGATTTTGTCTGGTGTGTTCTATGTACTATACCAATAAATTCTAGTCAATGCATATAAATGAATGACCCAGGACTTCGTATGGGTGCAGAAACACAATTTCATAGTTGGCCTATTTGGTCTCTGATAATGACCTATACATTTTCCATTGCCCTGATCTTGTCATATGCAATCAAAACCTCTAAACCATAGAATTTTCCTAGATCAGATTAAACACGCTGTTGCAATAATAAGTAGCTTCATCAAGTAACTTTCACTATTTTTGGAGTGATATCATAATGTCAGGTTGAAATTGGAGTCGAAATTCTGCAAAAAATTATTGAAATGTCAAATGTAGGCCCTGTCTAAACAAACGGCACAATAAATCAGAGTTTGGAAAACATGCAGCTTGAACAGTTCTGTAGTATTAAATTTGGGCATGAACAAAGTTTTTTAATTATTGGTGAAAACATTCTCACAAGCTAGATTGAGACTGCATGTTTCATATGCCTGTGATGTCAAAGAAAATAAAAACAAACATCTCTTTGTTTTTTTATTCTGCAAGGTGGCAAATTAATTCTGCAAGGTTACACATTACTACACGAACAATCAAATCTTGTTTCCTTCGGATATTAACATCTTATTTAGAAATTCAAAATCATTAATTCAATTCGAGACAGGGATTGATTCCAAAATTTAATCCAAAACTTATTATTTTCATGTTTAACTTGTTAGTGTAACGCCTCGAAAATACACTCCACCACAATGACGAATCGACATCCGCCACATGATTGAAGTGATCTCCAAGACGCTACAAGATAATAAACATTGATTTGATCGTTGATAATTATGGACAAAATTACTTAGACAAAAGAGCTTAGATCAAATGGGACAAAAATCAAGGGAAGACTAATGAAATCATGACACATTGTCCAAGAACATAATTCAAAAACTTGACATTAAACTCAAGGCACATTGTCCATAAAAGTCACTTAACTTCAAAGAGACATACACAAGCTTGTCTAAAGGCGATACATAATCTTTACAATATGGTAAAAAAGAAAAGACAACATTACTTAATCACGTGCATTAATCATTATAAGCAGCACCATCATCATATAAACATCATTATCACTTCCCATATGCAGGATCCAAAAGTAGTGAAAATTCGTCCCGTTAGAATATGTAAATGTTGAAAAATGGATAAATCATATAATCCATATATGCAAAGACTTACATGTCATGCATATAACATCAAAATAACATGAAGCATAACATAGATGTAAATGTTGAAAATTCGTCCCGTTAGAATATGTAAATGTTGAAAAATGGATAAATCCATATATGCAAAGACTTACATGTCATGCATATAACATCAAAATAATATGAAGCATAACATAGAGTTTTAACTCAATTTTAAGGTCAACATATCTTTATTTTAACTTTTTAGTCAATATGCTCATTGACTTAACTTTAAGTCTATCTTTCATATTGCTTACTTTCTTAACTTACTTAGGCGTTATCATTATAATGCACCTTTGATTCATCGTACTTTACTTGTCATTATCGATATAATTCATCATATACTTAGCATCAATATAATACATTTTTAAACATAAATGTTATACTTAGCATTGACTTTCAATGCTCATAGCTCTTTTGACTTAGCTTCATCATTCACGTCTCTTTCTCTATCTTTCATCTTCTTATCATGTGACATATTAAAGATTAATTTTTAATTTCTCGTATATTGTCCTCATTGTCACATGTTCATTTATTATTTTATTTAATTAAGGGTCTTAGACTCATCTTCTTCTTTAGGTTGATCAGACCTAGGACTCACTTTGCACCCTTCGTAATGTCACTCTTAGGGCAAGGGAAACTCATACACCAACTAAGGTACGAGACTTAGTTTCCTCGAAAAACTCATACACAATCTTCGGTGCCGGAGTTATCTTTTTCATCTTTTTCTTTATGTGTGCTTAGACTTGTCACCATATTTTAATTACATACATCAAAATCAATATAAACATTTATGTTTCATCTTTCAAGTCTTAATTATGGCTGGATATGCATATCGTTTTTAGGTGCTTGCAATATGTCAGTCAAAATTATTATTTAGCATCATAAGTAAGTACTTTCATTCTAATCATAATAATCATAATACTACTCGACTTCAATATAGTTTATCATCTTAAGAATCATATACAAGACGTGGGTGTATCACATACTTAAAGGCCTCACAAATTCCATGTGTGAAATAAATAATCTTGGAGCGATCAACCATTTTGGAGAAACGATTGACTGATCCATCCATCGTTCCCAAATTAGAATCACATCGGTCAACTATCCCATAATAGTAACGATTGTTCCTCAGTTTAATCGATATCGATCGACCGTTCCTTCGAAGAGGTGTAGAGGCTCCAAAACTCACTTTGTCCTTTACTTTAACTTTATCCAAGGTGCATCGGGTATTTTCTAACATACTCCTCCTATATTCCAAGGTCATATTATGAAGATACACATACGGATCATAATGACAATATATTAAACATGAAGACATAGTCCTAATCATACATTCAAATCAACAATTCTACATGCATACATTTCATCAAACACTTGGTATGCATCATGCATATTCTTAATTATAATAACCTAGCTTAATTCTTAGGTTTTCCTACATCTTCCTTCTCCTTGATAGCATTGAATCAACATGATTTGAAGTCATATGATATTAAAAACAATAAAGAAGAGGATCCCCTTTTACATATCCCTTTTTAGCTTGCCCTCATTTCTTTTTATTTTGATTCTTCTTCTCCTCCTTTCTTAATATTTTACCTATTTTTTTATATTAACAATTCTAGCATCAATTATCAAATACTTAAGCAATATAATCTAACACGTACCATAGATTGATACTTAATTAATCCAAAATTCATAACTCTATTTATACAACTCTAATTCACGTTAACCAACTCCATCTGATGTTAGCATCTACTTGTAAACTAAATGTTGTTGAATCTAGGATCTCAAGATTGTTTTGGTGATCTTAAATTTGTGAAGGAACTAGTATGGACTAATGAGCTTGTTGAATTGATCTTTGAAAGACATGATTTTTATGTTCAGAAAGTGATAGGTCGACCGGGGTTGAAGAACGGACGACTTATGTACAAAGAAGACAAATGAAAAATCTTAAATGTGCAGTGGTCGTCCAAAGGATGCTAAGTGGTCAACCGATGTGAAGAATAAAGATCGAAGAAGTGAAGTCAAGTACTGAGCGGTCGACCAAAGATGTTGTGTGGATGACCAAAGACAAGGATGAACAAGAAAGATCGTCCGATTAATAACAGTGGGTGATCGAAGGTTCTACCTCAACAGTACAGAGGTTGAAGAACGGGCGGTCCAAGGAGAAGTGGATGCCCGGTGATGAGAATTAGCCAAAAAGGTGATATGGCTAAGGAAGGTACGATCGTCCGAAGATGAAGAGTGGACGAACGCAGAGTTGAAGATAAAGACAAAGGTCGTCCAAGGGTTTCAGAGTGAAGATAGTGGATGACCAGGAGATTGTCGATGTTGAAGTGGACGTCCGAAGGCTCAAGAGATGAAGAAGCGGACGACTATAGTAATGATAGAAGGAAGATCGATCGATCAAAGATGGAGTAAGGATGACCGATGGATCTCGGATGAAGACAAAGGTCGTCCGAGGTTTTGGTGAGGAGACAAGTGGTCGTCTAGAAGTTTGTTAAGTCTGAGATAAACTGAAGATAGGTCGACCACAGGATGAGCGGACGACCGATGAGTAGACAGAGGTCGTCCGAGGGCTGAAGAGACGAAGCAACGGTCGATCAGTCCATCTGACAAAAGGAAGAGTGGACGTCCAACGAATCTGAAGAGTTGTCAAAGGACGTCCGAAGAATGTCAGAAGGAAGAAAGGACGTCCGAGGATCTTAGTGAAAATGAGCGGGCGTCCGAAGAATGTCAGAAGAAAGATTGACGAACGTTTGAGGATCTCATTGGAAAGTGAGCGGACGACGAAAGTACTGAGTAAAGAAGAAGCGGACGTCCGAGGATCTCAGTGAAGAATGAACGGACGCCCAAAGTACTCAGAGGAAAAGGAACGAACACCCGAAGGATTTAGAGAGAATCAATTGACGACCACAGAGGTGTCAAAGGTGTCGGCGCAAGTCAAGTCGATCGACCGAAAATGAAGTGCGGGCGATCGAAGGATCTTGACAGAGGTCTTCAACTCAAAGAGTGGACGTCCGAGGGATTGATGTTCAATCAGTGGACGACCAGAGAAGAGTTGAAGATGATACAAGTCAAGTCAGTCGATCGAAGATGAAGAGCAGACGATCGAAGGAGCTTGACAGAGGTCTTCAACTCAAGGAGTGGATGTCCGAGGGATTAGTGTTCAATCAGCGGGCGACCAGAGAAGAGTTGAAGATGGTACAAGTCAAGTCGGTCGAACGAAGATGAAGAGCGGACGATCAAAGGAGCTCGATAGATGACTTCAACTCAAGAGTAGATGTCCGAGAAGATTGGTGTGCAATCAACGAGTAAAGATTAGTTGATGGTGGTACAAGGTCAAGTCGAGCGACCGTAGATGAAGAGTGGACGATCGAAGGAGCTTGACAAATGACTTCAACCGAAGAGTGGACGTCCGAGAAGATTGGTGTGCAATCAGCGGATGATCAGAGAAGAGCTTGACTTAGGAACAAAGGCTTCAGACTCTGAACTGCGGACGACCAAGCACCAAATGATAGTTCAAGTGAAGACTTCACTAGAGTAACGGTGGACCGAAGCAGAGGCAACGGACGATCGAGGGGTAGGTGAAGGGTACTGTATTTGCATTAACGACTAGTTTTGTGAGTGACAGATTATGTCGTTTGTGTAGAGTATATATTGTAATCCCAAGAGTCTTGGAAAGTAACTTTTGCAAAATTAACTATTGAGAGCTTGAGTCAAGATCGATCGACCAAAGGTTTGGCAGATGACCGAAGGAGCTTGACTTAGGAACAAAGACTTCAGACTCTGAACTGCGAACGTCCGAAGGTGAACGGTGGACGACCGGAGCACCAAACGATAGTTCAAGTGAACACTTCACCAGAACAGCGGTCGACCGAAGCAGAGGCAACTGACGACCGAGGGGTAGGTGAAGGGTACTATATTTGCATTAACGGCTAGTTTTCTTAGTGACAAATTATGTCGTTTGTGCATAGTATATATTGTAATCCCAAGAGTCTTGGAAAGTAACTTTGGCAAAATTAACTATTGAGAGCTTGAGTGAAAAGTCTTAGTTCCTCCTTCTGAGCATTTGAGTGACGAATTCAGGATAGAAGAAAGTGTGAGTTCAAAAGTGAACTTGTAAGATGTTGTCCTTGTCCTCTGAGAAAGAACAGAGAAGTTATGAGGGATCCTTCGCCCTTTGAAGAAGGAGTTTAGTGATCTTCGGA
>LTAE01000122.1:72778-97741 GCA_001647135.1 Pontederia paniculata | reverse complement strand
ATATATATATATATATATATATATATATATATGTATGTATGTTAGCCAAATTATATTATTATCGAACCTAGTCAACAAGTGCATCAAAGTGATTGCAATGAACAAATCAGAGTTGAGATATAGTAGTAAGTGGATCCTTATCGTTTAAGTAGGTTGAAATTAAATCTTAAAAATTTTTTGTTGAGAGCCTCACCTATCATAATCATGTACACGATCTGAGATGATGCCAAATTAGTCAAAATTATATTGAGTTTGACTTAATTTGTGAGTAATACATTGTGTAAGTTGAATGATAGTATAGTTTTTCGGATACTAGGGAGACAAAGAAAAAATATTACTTGTAATAACGACAAAAGGAAAAAAAATGAATTGATAGATATATATATTAATATTTATTCGAAGCCCAAAGTCGAACTTAACTTGGAATCGAATCACAAATTTACGAGTCCAATGGAACGCGGTCCATATGACTTGTAGTTTTTTTTGTGTGTCGATAACGGGGCCGGAGCCCGAATATGACTTGTTGTTTGAATGCGCGACTCAAGTCGGACTTGGATTCACTCATATCGGTCTGACGTGGCACTCTATTGGTGGTGTTCTCCAATACCCACCTGCGAGAGCTTACGTGTCATTAAAAAAAAATCTATTTTGTTTTCTCTCGCGGACGCAAATAAGAGGGACTCAGGGCGGATTCGGCTGCCTGAAACCCTAATTCCCAACTCGCGCCTCCAGTTCGTGGGTAATCGAGATCTCTCTCCGTCGCCGTCGCCGTCGCCGTGCGGTTGCCGTCCACAGGCGGTCGATTTGTTAGGCTTTCTTTTCTCTTTGGATCTAGGAAGCATTGCGGCATGACGACGGAGAGGAAGCGGAAAGTGAGCCTTTTTGACGTCGTGGACGAGACCTCCGTGTCGGCGAAGCTGTCGAAGACCAACGGGGCTGCGCCACCGGGCGTCAACCGGTGGAACGGGAGGCCGTACTCCCAGAGGTACTACGAGATACTGGAGAAGCGGAAGACTCTGCCAGTTTGGCTGCAGAAAGATGAGTTTTTGCAGGCTCTCAAGGACAACCAGATACTCATTTTGGTCGGCGAGACTGGAAGTGGCAAAACCACTCAGGTACTATTGAGACTCGTTTTATTCTAATGCAATATTCTGGTGCGGTGAAGAAATGTTATTATACCAGGACTGGATTTTAATTGCATATAGCTTTGTGCGTTAATAAAGAAGCAAACGATTTTTGTGTTTTTTTTTGCTTTTTCTTGTTACTCTATCGTGGAGTCAATACTGTTATGGGTTGATTTTGGTGGTGATTATCTTGTTCATTTTGATTTATTGTGAACCAGTTCAAAGGAATTGATAGCAGAAATATAATTGTAGTTGGGTAGTATTCAATTGGTTAAAAAGAACACAAAAAAAACACTGTTTATGCTTTGTTACTCAGGAAATGAATTAGTGCTTTAATATTCTGTCTTTTTTAAGTCTGCATGATTTATGTTAACTCATAATTGCGAATATTCCATGATATATAAAATATCTTATATTGCATTTTCCTGTCATTTCTGGACATAAATGGTTGATTCAGTATCTACCCGCTTCGAGTATGTACCCTTATATTGTTTAGATGGTTCTAGATAACTGTTTGCTTAGTTGGCTGTATAAATTTCCACGCTTTTGATTTGATATATTTGGAGATCGTGATACTTGTGGTGATTCTTATGTTTTGCCTGAAGTTGAAGCACTTTATTGGGTTTGGTCATATGTTGAGCATTTTTTCCAGACTATTATAACTTGCACATTGTAAACAGAAACTGTATTGCGTATTGTCTCTTATATGTTTCCTGTATGTTCTTTTATTACTTTGTACTGTATCTTAAATTCCTGAAGGTATATCATTTATCTTTATATTTCACCTTTTTATGCAATTGGGTAATAGGTTACTGAGGTTTGTGCATTCTGTAATAATTCTCTTGCGAACCAACAAGTTTTGATGGTCCTTAAATAGTCAACATAATTTGGTCGCTGTTCGACAGATTCCTCAATTTGTCTTGGAAGCTGAAGACTTAGGGAAACGCTCAATGGTTGCTTGCACACAACCTCGTAGAGTTGCTGCAATGTCTGTGTCCCGACGAGTTGCTGAGGAAATGGATGTAACTCTAGGAGAGGAAGTTGGTTACACCATCCGGTTTGAAGATTGCAGTGGTCAAAAGACTATGCTTAAGTGAGTTTTATGCACACCTTAAGTTTGAACATATCATCATTGTTTTCTTGTCATTTCAGCAATGTTCTAAGTGCATCTTTTCTGCATTGTGTTTTTTGTTTGTTGAAATGTGTTAGGTATTTAACTGATGGTATGCTTTTAAGAGAAGCAATGACAGATCCACTTCTGTTGAGATACAAAGTGCTTATTTTAGATGAAGCTCATGAAAGGACTTTAGCAACAGATGTATTATTCGGACTTCTGAAAGAACTACTCAGGCATAGGTCTGATTTGAAATTGGTTGTCATGAGTGCTACACTAGAAGCTGAGAAATTCCAAGGCTACTTCCATGGTGCTCCACTAATGAAGGTGCCAGGCAGGCTACATCCTGTTGAAATATTTTACACACAGGAACCTGAGAGGGATTACTTAGAAGCTGCTATCAGGACTGTTGTGCAGATCCATATGTGTGAACCTCCAGGGGACATTCTAGTTTTCCTTACCGGAGAGGAAGAAATAGAAGATGCTTGTAGGAAAATAACAAAAGAAATCAGTAATTTGGGGGATCAGGTTGGTCCTGTGAAAGCAGTTCCTCTGTATTCTACACTTCCTCCAGCAATGCAGCAAAGGATTTTTGAGGCTGCTCCAGCCCCGCTGGAAGATGGTGGTCCTCCTGGAAGGAAGATTGTCGTGTCAACAAACATTGCAGAAACTTCTTTGACAATTGATGGCATAGTATATGTGATTGATCCTGGATTCTCCAAACAGAAGGTCTATAATCCTCGTATCCGTGTGGAGTCTTTGCTAGTCTCACCAATATCAAAAGCAAGTGCCCATCAAAGGTCAGGGCGTGCCGGGAGAACACAACCCGGGAAATGTTTTAGGCTTTATACGGAGAAAAGTTTTAATAATGATCTTCAACCTCAAACATACCCAGAAATTCTACGGTCTAATTTAGCGAATACTGTTCTTACCTTGAAACAACTTGGAATCGATGATCTGGTTCACTTTGATTTTATGGATCCTCCTGCTCCTGAAACCTTGATGCGGGCATTGGAGGTCCTTAATTACTTGGGTGCTCTGGATGATGAGGGAAACTTAACTGACCTAGGCACAAAAATGAGTGAATTTCCTTTGGATCCGCAAATGGCTAAGATGCTTATAGAAAGTCCAAAGTACAATTGCTCCAATGAGATACTCTCAATATCTGCAATGCTATCAGGTATACTAAAACTCTGTATGTTTTGCTATTTCTTTGTGATACATTAAACACCTCAATGCTTGGCCCTTATTTTTCTTTCAAACTTGTTGTATCTTAAGGCTGTAAGCATTAACAGGTAACATAAGTGCACACTTTT
Organism: Pontederia paniculata; assembly: GCA_001647135.1. Classification (NCBI taxonomy): domain Eukaryota; kingdom Viridiplantae; phylum Streptophyta; class Magnoliopsida; order Commelinales; family Pontederiaceae; genus Pontederia; species Pontederia paniculata. The sequence goes on along the minus strand of LTAE01000122.1, from coordinate 94,187 downwards.
TAAGCCAATATATTTTAGATTGCAGACCATCCGCCCCAATTTTCTATTCCTTTTTCTATCTTACGTTTTTTTAGTTTTTATCTCTCAAATAATTCAACCTTGTGACCCATGCATAGGTTGGAATGCCTTAGGCATGCAAGAATATTGCCATCAGATGATTTTCATTCATATAGTTTTTTTTGAGGATTCATTCATATAGTTGGTTTTATGCCATTTGGTTGGTTATCATTCTTTGTGGCCTTAGCATCAGTTTGTGAATCTGCCGTGTACAATGTTTTTTATATATGTTATTTTATGTTTGCTGATTCCTGGAGCTTGTTTCAAAGTGATAGATATTCCACATCCTGTAGTAACGAAGTTACCAAGTGAGGAATGCTATCTAGGTTGTTACCCAGGCAGGGAAAATTGAACATAGATTTTGTAATTTTTGCTAGTGTGCAGCAGTGTCATAGATAGTTTCTGTTTCTCAGTAATTTTCTTATGAAGCAGTGTATGCATATGCTGACCTACCGTGGGCTTCATCTGTGACCACAAAAAATTCTATTTTTAGTACCCAATTGCTTTCTTCGGCCTAGGGAGGCACAGAAAGCTGCAGATGAAGCTAAAGCTAGGTTTGGACACGTCGATGGAGATCACTTAACACTTTTGAACGTGTATCATGCTTACAAGCAAAACAGTAAGTCAGTTATACTTACCCTTATCGTTCATTTTGACATTTTTTTGGTTATGGTGCTAATTGTTTCTTGATATATCACAGATGAAGATCCCTCATGGTGCTATGAGAATTTTGTCAATCAAAGAGCACTAAAATCTGCTGACAATGTAAGGCAACAGCTAGCACGCATCATGTCAAGATTTAACCTCAGACTTTGCAGCACTGATTTCAATAGCCGGGATTATTACATCAACATCAGGAAGTCGATACTCTCAGGTTATTTCATGCAGGTGGCTCATCTTGAGCGAACTGGACACTACTTAACAGTTAAAGACAACCAGGTTAGTGTGATGCTTCCACTTTTCAATTAGTTTTCTTGATATTATTTTCAAATGTCTTTAAACCTCTCTTGGTCTACACTAAAGACATGCCTCATATTTGTTTTCAGGTTGTTCATCTCCATCCATCCACATGCCTTGATCACAAGCCAGAATGGGTCATTTACAATGAGTATGTGTTGACCAGTAGGAACTTCATCCGTACAGTTACAGATATAAAAGGAGAGTGGTAAGTTCATTGATTAAAGCTAAAACAATACAGAGTAGTTTACAGTATTTCAGTGGGTGAAACATGCTATTTTGGTTATTTCCTTTTTGCTTTATGGGTATCCTGTTATAGGTTTTTCAGTTTTGTCACTTGAGAATAGCTTCTTGTTCATGCAACCTACAGAATCCTTTTCTCATATGTTATTTACACCGAACTAATCATTATTGTGAAGGAGTCTTGTTGTATGACTTCTCTGTTCGACCCTTCGCAATGACTTGACTACGGCAACATTGTTCCACAAATAGCTCATCTGCATCTTAAAGTCTGCAAAGTATTTAACATGAGCGGTTAATTTCAAGTCCTTGAGCTCTGAATACATCTTCATATGGTTTCCTCATAAAGGAACATGATTTGCCTAGTGTTCTGCTAGTATCATGGTGTTTTGAAGTAATCCCCTACTCAGGCTGGCTGATTTCTGAAAACTGTTTAGTGTGCTACTAAGAATCCATTTCATGTTGTGGCACACATTTGATGCACTTCAACTACACGGCAAAGAACCATATATTCAATGTCTAATCACACAGATTTCTGCTTGTATTTGAATTTTTTTTTGTTTGTCATCTAGGGAGTTGGGTATGTTGGTAAGGCATAGATAATTGAAACCAAGGGGGGATCCTGAAGGGGTCTGTGTATTGTTTTGCACATGATGAGGGCGCTGTTTAGCAATTAGTGATCCATTGTCAAAATTGTTGATGATGAAACTATCATTTCTAAATTTATTTTTTTAAAGCTTATGGAAAGAGAATACAAAGAAATAGTGAAATAGAGTTTGGTCTGTGAGGGGAGTGAATACTGGATACCAAAGGAAATCTTAAGATCTGCTTAGTGCTGTTTGACAATTAGTGTTTCCATTATCATCAATTTTTATAATGAAGTTATCCCTCTTGAGTATATCCTCTTAGTGAAATAATAAATTATCTGGTGGGGCCAATGGGTTTGATTGGTAAAAATTTCACATTTGAAATTTGGGCCAACCCAAATCAGCCTAGTTTAATGAGGTCCGATTTCTTTCATTAGGTTTGCTCAACCATTTAACATCACTTTTCATGATCCTCTTTAGTAGTTCATGTTCCTTTTGGTCTGCCGTTGATGCTGGTGTTATTTTATAAACATATGATTGTTACCATTGCAATTCAAGAGATCTCATATGCTCATTGTTGCATGTGGAAGGCTGGATATTTGAGGGGTTTTGTTACTTAAGGATTCAAATTGTGTCCTATCGACATTACTTGAGATGCACACTGCCTTCGTTGTTGCTTTCAACATGATACTGACTATTTTGTGTTGACTATCTTAAATATTTTTCAGGTTGATTGACATTGCTCCACACTATTACGATCTCAGCAATTTCCCATCATGTGAAGCAAAACGGGTTTTGGAAAGACTGTACAGTAAACGTGAGAGAGAAAGAGGGGACAAAGCCAGGAAATAAGGTGTAATAGGTTTATAATCAGCAATGTTCAACTGTCATCTGTTATGGTATGATAGTATCATTTTACGATTCAGGAGATCCCTTAAATGATGCCTATCTAAACCAAAAAAGCTGATGTTGTAGAAGACATTTTGCTCAGCAGAACTATATTTTGCTTTCATTATTGGAAAATTTTACTTATTGTATATTTATGCTAGATAACAACTTAAAGCTGCACCGGACGATAGTGGTCTTTTTCTTTCTAGATGTATAAAACTTGGTTATGATCCCATTTTTAGTCTAATGCTTATGCATTCCAGTGGAGTTCTCTTGCTGCCAGGTGCAATTTGTGTCAATGCAATTGTGGAAGAAAGTTGGAATAACAATTTTGTGATGCTTAGGAATAGATTTTTTTTCCTAGCTGGAGTTAACATTCTAAAACCGGATAGGTGTGGAATTCTGAGTGGCAAATTCTGTTCTTTTTTTTATTTTAGTACGCGTAGTGTGTACCATAAAGAATTTGAGCATTGTTAAATAATCATGTTCTTTAGAATCGGATCCAAAACTGATTTCTCAAGAAAGGAAAATATTTATGTTACGTGAGAAATGGGAAGGTAGAACTGGAACGTCATCACCCTGCCTTAAGAGTTTTAGCACGCCTTAGCGTCAACGTTAACAACAACAAAAAAAACTCTTTGTCTCATTAAATTGGGTCGGCTACATTGATCATACAACGTCATTGCGCTCATGTGTTCGTCTTGTATCTTTCTTTCTCTTTTAATCAGATTTTAGATAGTTTACTTTATCCTCTTTAATGACACATCTAAGAACCTTCTCTAAATATAATCAAACACTTCAAATACTTTTTTATCATTTTCTTGCTAATAGGGATCACTGACTCGTTCACATGGTCATTCCTACTTTTATCTTTTTTAGTATGATCACACATCTATCTCAACATCCTCATTTTATTTACCTCCATTTTATATTCATGTTGTCCTTCATAGTCCAATATTCACTACCATATAACACTAATGGTATTGTAGCAGTGCAGTAGAATTTCTCTTTCACCTTATGGAATACTTTCTCATCACAAAGAGCTCCAGTAGTTTTTCTTCACTTACACCAATCAACTTGAATTCTATGATTCACATTATCATCAATCTCACCATCACAAGTATTTAAATTTTGTCACTTGAGAAATTGTAACATCTCATAATTTAATTTTCAAATCGCCTCTAAGTTGTTTATTTGTGAAATTGCAATGCATATATTCTGTCTTATTACTACTTAAACGAAATTTTTTTGACTCTAACATATTTCTCCATATTTCTAATTTTGCATTAATCTCTTCTTTTGAATTCACTAGAAGTATTATATTATCAGCAAAGAGCATGCACTTGTGTATCTCCTCTGTGATACTCTTGGTTATAGCATCGACAACTAAATTAAACAATATGAACTTAAACATGATCCTTGATGTAAGTCAATTCTTGAAATGCTTTTATTTCACTTCTTGATGTCCTAATCTTAGTCAATACTCCATCGTAAATAATCTTGTATAATCTTAATATAGGCAACACACAATCTTTTCTTTTATAAGTCTTTCCAAAGTATATCTCTTGATACACGATCATACACCTTCTCTAAATCAACGAAAATAATATGTAAGTATCTTTTTCTACTTCGATACTTCTCCATCATTCTCCTTAGTAAATAAATCACCTTTGTAGTGGATCTTCCCAGCATGAATCCAAATTGTCTTTCAGAAATACTAGTATCTACTCTCAACCTATGTTCAATCACTTTGTCCCGTAGTTTTATTGTGTGACTCACAAGCTTAATCCTTCTATATTTACACAATTCTGAATATTTCTTTTATTTTTGTAAATAAAAACTAACGTACTTGTTCTTCAATCATCAGACATATTTTTCGATTATAAAATTTCATTAAACAATTTACATAACCACAACACATTTTTTTCTCCTAAACATTTCCAAACTTCAATTAGTTTACTATCAGATCCAACAACTTTATCATTCTCTATTTTTTAATAGCTTCTTTAACCTCCGCAACTCTAATTTTGAGATAAAATGATCTATTAAGCTCACTTTCACTAAGTCCTCCAACTCGCAACGAGAACATTCACATCCATCATTAAATAATTTATAGAAATACTCTTTTCATCTATTCTTAATATCCTACTCAATGATTAAAATATTACTAACTTTATTTTTTATGCATCTTACGTGATCAAAATCTCTTGACTCATTCTCTTTATTCATTGCAATCTTGTAAATTATTTGTTTCCCGGTCTTTGTCCTAACTCCTTATAAAATCTCTTATATGTTTTAGCATGAGCCTCACCGACTGCCTTTTTAGCCTCCCTTTTGGCCAAGCTTCCCGATTGTCAGAGCTATTGTACGAGTGTATAACTTTGAAATAATTCTTCTTGCTACACACATTTTCTTATAACTCCGTCTATGTTTATAGTCGGTCCCAAGTTCGAATACAGGATGAGAGTTATGTTAGACCCCTACCTCGAATCTCATGAACATGGATCATGCCTACATCAATTATTATTTATTAATTTATTTTATTAATTAGTAAACCTATAGTGATTATGATTATGGAATATTTTTTTACTTATTTTATTAATCTAGTAGACATAATTCTATATTATTTGGACTAGTCAATCATATATTAATTCTACTTATATGATAAGTATAATCATGATGGGGATAAGAGTGGTATACACACAATGTATAACGGGATATTTTTACACTTTCTAACGGGGGTGCTCTGCACCCATTTGTTGCTCAATTTTTTTTTCGCTATATTCTTTTTCTTTTAAGGAAAAATCGGTAAGCAATCTATTGCAGGTTATCAAAATTCAAGAATACATGACCTTCTAATGCCAAAATAACCTCCTGGAACATATGGTAAATGCAGTAGATTTCATGCTAAATTTTACGTTTCACTCGAATGCTGATTTATTGATGACTTTGGTTTACTTTGAAAAAAAAAAGAAAAGAAAAATATTACAATATGTTTAAATTGGTCAATTTTTTCTAGGAAAATAAATTCTGAAAAGGGTTATTAATCTTTTATCTGTGATTTTTTTTCTAGGAACTTATGGTCTTTATTTTCAAGCAGTGTCTTTTCTACTGATCCTTTAATTGTTTTTCATCAAACACTAATTAACATAAAAAAACAACTTATTAAAAAATAAAGCACTTATCAAAGTGTAATTTGGCAAGTGTTGCGTTAGAAACGCAAGGATCCAATTTAATAAAACAAGGGGAAAAAAGGGAAAAAATATTATCTAGTTGAAGAATTAAAAAAATACTAGAAAACAGTAAGAAATATTAAAAAACTAAAAGGAAGGTCGACGCCGTCTCCTCCCCCTCTTCAGGCGGCCGACGCCGAGACGACTCGCTTCTTCCCTATCGACGCCGGGATGTGGAGCGCTACCGCCGGGAGGCGCCTCTCCTCGCGCTTCCTCTCGTCTCTCCGGCCGATTTCGTACTCAAACCCTCGTTGCCCCTCTATTTCCAGAGCCTCCGCTGCAGACGATGCCGCGCCGGCGTTCCTCCAGGCGCCGCAGCTTCACTCTGCCGCCGGTACATCGCAATCAGGGCACAGGTCGCCTCCCGTCCCCATCGGAAGAGTCTGTTCCGGAGCCTCCTACTCCGCTGCGTCCACTACCGAGGGGGCCGCGGTGCTCGGATCTCTGGGTGACCCCGCTTCCTTCTCTGTCGCACAGAGGGTGCGCGATGCCTCCGAGATCATGCGGCATTACGGTCGCTGCTACTGGGAACTTTCCAAAGCCCGGCTCAGGTATTCCTTTCTATCGTCTGAAACTAGGAACTAGTTCTGGTTGCATTAACTTGATCGTGCCGTCAGAAGGGTAATGTGATTTACTGTGTATGTCGAGAAAGTATAAATTCTGCTGTGAGCGAACGAATTATTTGATAGAAAACATCAAGTTTGATCATCATTTCGGATGGAAAGGTTTGGATAAGCATTTGGTCTGGATTTGTTGTCATCATTTCGGATGGAAAGGATTTGGATAAGCATTTGGTCTGGATTTGTTTTTTAAACTAAGGAAAAAAGCTCTGCAAGAAGCCGGAGCAGATTGCCTAGGACGGCAAACATCTTTCTTAAGGATAGTAGTTGATGATAGTTCTCTAAGCTTCCATTAGATTACTTTCAAGCATAACCTCAATTGCTGTGCGAAGTTTAAATCCTAACATTTGTCTGATGCCCTTCTAAAAAACATCTAGGGCCTGTTTGGGAACTTTGTAAAATTTTTTGACGTTTTTAAAAACTATAGTAAGGCACTTTTCTAAAAGTGTCTTACAACAGTTCTTTTTTTTTCGACGTAAAAATGTTCTGAGTTTTCTAAATAATTTGTAACTACAAAAGGATAAAAGAGAGAAATGAGAAAGAAAAAAAAACGGAGGTAGGAGTATATAATTATTTTACAACGTTTTCCACCTATTACGAGTATTTTTATCCGACAAAAATTGGTGCCGAACACCTGTTTGTAAAAAATTCCTCAACAAAAAATATTACGATGTAATGATTAAATACGTCAAAATTACTGAACATCCAAACAAGTCGTTATCTGTATTCTAAAAAACACATTTATACTGATGCATGATTTTCAAATTAAAAATAAAATATCAATGAAAAGTTCTGATGTTTTGATATTGGTATAGTCACTAGAGCACATATTGAAGGCCTGTAATCAATTATGAGTACTTCCTGCTCACAAGTCATCCTGTCTTCATATATCATTAATTCATTTATCTGTACCAGCATAATTTTCCATCTTTTTCCAGATAATCTATTTCATTATGAGCATATAAGGAAATTGGTGGCCCTGGTAACTTTTATGTATATGCAGTTAGACTCAAGGATTCAACTTTAGCCGATGATGATATAAGATAGGAGTTATACCTAGAGCAACAGCTTTTCTTTTCAATATCTTTGTTTGTTGTGCGTAAAAGTATTTTCCTTTAAATATATAATGGTAACCAGTCATTCAATAGGTTTAAGATTTTCATGCTAACATCTAGTGTAATATCAAGAATTGGTCATTACATGCTTTGTAATATATTCAGTTACCACTGCTGCCGGCTGCTTTTCTTTTCAAAATTTGTGTTGTAAGCTCAAATGAATTTTCCTTTTTAGTTAAATTTGTTATATATGGATCTAACGATTCATGCAATTGGTTTAAGTTTTTCTTTCTAACATCATAGTGTAAAGTGTAAACATTAAAAGATCGGTTAATATAGGCCTTTTGACATATTCAGTTTTATGTGTTTTCTTGTTCTTTCATGCATATTTTCCTATGTATAATCTTGACTTTTGCAAAAGGATTGTCTGATCCTCAGCTGCCTATATATCAAAATAAGTTATTCATTTATTTCTCTGTTCTTCTCAGCATGCTTGTTGTTGCAACATCTGGGGCTGGTTACGTTCTTGGGAGTGGTAGTTCTGTAGATGTTGCTGGACTTTGTTGTACCTGTGCTGGCACTATGATGGTCGCAGCATCTGCAAATACTTTAAATCAGGTAAGCTTTATACAAATTATATGATCATGAAGCAACACTATATATCATCTTGCTTTATACTTATCATTTGGAAACTTCTCTTTTTGTAATTCTCCCTTTCTTGATTAGAATGTATATTTCCTTCATACATGTTCTTGTTCTTATAGGAAGGGTATAATATCTGGCATTAATTTTCTTGCAATGGTTATTTTGTAAGAGCACCTCTTTTTGAGATCAACTATGCATTATGAAACCTTATACCTAAAGATCCAAAGTTGCTGACTTAGTCCAAGAGCATGATTTCTCAGTTGATAATTTCAATTGCATGGTTGCTAAGCTGAATTTCACTAAAAAAATCTAATCTCTTAGAAATTTTAACAGTTATCTTCTTTAAAAGTTTTTTCTATGGGGGTGTTGGATCTATATTTAAGATCTTGCCTTTGCATTCTTTGATTATTTGAACCATTTGCTTGGTTGTGCATGCATTTTCTACACATAAGAGACATCAGTCTTATGTTTCCAAAAGCAAGGTCACAATTTACCAAATAATCAGATATTAGTACATCAAATAATACATGCCATATCATTTAGGCATTTAATCCAAACACATTCATTTCTATATGCCTCCATTACTTAACTGGGATGCATAATTATGAGAAAAAAAATCCTGTCATCGTGTGTTGCACAAATTGGTTCCAAAATTCTTGCTAAGTTATTGTAAGGTATAAAGTTTTGTTTTCTTTTTGTGAGGAGTTTGCTTCTGTTATTCTTATTGCTTTTGATGCTCATCAGGTTTTCGAGGTAAAGAATGATGCTCAGATGAAAAGAACAAAATTGAGACCACTGCCTTCTGGCCGCATTAGTCTTCAACATGCTGCCACTTGGGCAGCTAGTGTTGGATTTGCTGGGACTTCTTTATTGGCTTTGAAGGTTTGTTATACATTGAACCTGTAATATTTCAAATGATATTTCTTGAAGCTAACTTCTTTCAGCTTCAAGTTTCATATTCATGATAGATGAGTGTGATTATTAGACTAATTGTTTAAAACTTCACTGACATGGTTTTTCAGGCTAATTACTTGGCGTCTGGACTGGCAGCTAGTAACTTATTTCTGTATGCATTTGTTTATACTCCCTTGAAACAAATACACCCTGTAAACACATGGGTTGGGGCGATAGTTGGTGCCATTCCTCCTCTACTAGGGTAAATCACTCATGTTTGTTTTTAATGATATTGCATTGGCACTTAATTTGAACCAATTCAGCATTTTCTGATTTCACATTAACCTGAATTATTTAAGGATAACAGATTCAATTGGACTATGATGATATATTTTGCAATTATTTGTTAGTTGTCAAAATACTATCATGTGAGTTTGTGCCATATGCCATTATCCTATGGTCAAGTTTGTGGGTTAAATTTAAATTTGTGCCATATCTCATTTCGACCTGTATCTACCATGGTAGTCCATTTTGGAAGTTCATTTTTCATCTTTATCTGAACATTTTTTCCACAAAACCTTTAATGTGAAACATGGAAACATTACTAGGTACTTGAAGTGCGTTATGGATAGAAATAAAGATTGGTTATTTGATGAAGAGGCTATGGAAGATTTTTTGGCAGTAACTTTCTCTAGCAACTTACTCTTAAAGAAAAAAAAAACGACGAATTTTCTCCCTTGGTGCTGGCACTCATATATAATGCATGATTGAACTGAAAAAAGGAGCATTGCGGTTGGTTTATGCTATCTGGATTGTTTCGTACACATCACACTTTTGTTGATATCACCAAATTCCTTTTTTCAGGTGGGCTGCAGCATCTGGTGAAATGTCACTCAATTCAATGATTCTTCCTGCTGCTTTGTATTTTTGGCAGATTCCACACTTTATGGCCCTTGCCTACTTGTGTCGGAACGATTACATTGCTGGAGGGTAATTGATACTTGAGTGACATAAAAGCTGATGATTACATTGCACAGCAGAACATATTTCTGATTCTGTCTTCCTTGATTCAGGTTTCGGATGTTCTCATTTGCTGATGTTTCTGGGCTGAAAACAGCTTTAGTATCCTTCAGGAACTGCGTGTATCTGCTTCCTTTGGGGTTTCTGGCATATGATTGTAAGTTCCACAATCATGAAAAATATTTCCTCATACTGCATTTTGTTGTTTTCTATTCCACCTATTTCATTTTGTAAGTGCATGCAGAAACACATGATTTAATTAAATTCACGCAAATGCTTCTTGGTCTCATATTTTTTGCTTTCTCATATTTTCTCTCTTTTTTTAAGGAAAATAAAATAAGATGAAAATAAAATAGTTCTTGAAAGTATTAGGTGCCATTTTCAAGTTCTCTCAACTTTAAACTTCCTCGCTAGGTTCTCCATATATTGGTAACTATGTTATTTTAAATTCCACTTTTGCTGGAGAGTTCTTGTGCAGACCTAGTTGAACAAGTTTAATAGACATAAAAGGGAAAGCAAATGAGAAGCTCTAGATACTATTCTCTTTTTCTATTGTTTTTTTCCTTCTTTCTGCAAGTTTCTGAGTACTCTAACATACTATTTTTACATATTCATCTTTTGATGTTTCATTGACCGTGATAACTCACTTCCAAAATGGTTTGGCCCTTGTAATTATCATTATGGTTCTTTTATTTTCGGCTCAAACTGATTTGACAGTAACCATGCAGGGGGTCTCACTTCAAAATGGTTTGCTCTTGAATCCTCCCTCCTCACCTTGTCTATGGGCATAGGTGCTCTATTATTTGTTCGTAACCGAACAACGCAAAATGCCAGGAGAATGTTTCGTGCTAGCCTCTTTTATCTCCCCGTTTTCATGTCGGGGCTGCTATTCCACCGGCTACCTAATCAACAAGATGAACGTGTATTGTCTGAATCTAGTAAACTAGATGGAATTCTCCTGTCCGATGGTCAAATACACGAAGATGAGCACAATGGTACTAAACTGCGGGGCAACCTCCAGGAGAAAAATTATAATCGTCTTCAAGCACGTCCTCCTGTTGCCTATGCATCGGCTGCTCCATTTCCTTTCTTGCCTCCACCATTATATCTGGCCCCCGACTCATAGTTCATTTTCAAGTTGTTTCCTGTAAGATTTCAAGTTGTATAAGCTTGTTTTACTGCTGCTTCTGTAACAGTTTTGAAGGCTGGGGAAAAGCTTGCCAACCCTGGAACAGTAAGTTCTGCAAAGTTTTTTTTATTTATTTGTTCACTGTTCTTTTCCATTGTGCCAATTAAACGTCATGGCACGAAACTCATGATGGAAATTATGCCTGATACATGTACCAAAAGAAGTTACAACTGATATGCTTTCTTATTGATGAAAATGAGGATCCATGTTGTGTGGTTTGATCAAAAGTGTTAACTTACGTTAATGCTTATATCCTGCATTCTGATCTCTCGGATTGGTCCTGGATGAAGCAACAATGCCAACTCCTCTATGCACCTTTTATTTTATAATGTTTATTTTTATATGCATCTCATATCGCTCTTACTCGAGTATAAAAGTAACATGTTTATCCTAATATAACAATTTGCTTATATAATACACGAGAACGATAAATTGATAACGTGAATTTTCAGATCATAGTTGATACTTGATAGTATACGACAAAGTACTGTTGTAATATGTAAGGTATTAACTTTTTTGAGGCTTCCATTTTTCATAAGATTGATCTCTCTTCTTGTAATCCTTCTACAAAGATTGCTTTGAGGTGTCAATTTAAATTATTTAAAATGGATATCTTTTCATATTACCATATGTGATAATTTTACAACAACAACAATAATAAAACCTTATCCCACTAGGTGGGGTCGGCTACATAGATCATACGACGCCATTGCGCTCTATCATTCGCGCAATATGTTCGTTGATCCATGTTCATGAGATTTGACGAGGTTTTACGTTGGCTGTCGAGACCTAATACGACCCTCCTCCTTTATTCGGGCTTGGGACCGACTATAAACATAGGCGGAGTTATATGTGATAATTTTATTTATATTTATTTTCTATATTCGTTCTTTTAGGTTTTCCGTAAATAAAACATAAGATACCATGTATAATATCGACACAAGTAATAATAATAAATATTATTCAAATAATATTTATATAATAATATTATTATCACATTTTATGGATAATAATATATGACTAATGATTAATTATAAGTATTATTAATTAAAACAATTATTTTAATAATTATGATTATTAATAGTAATTATAAATATTATATTATTGTCATTTTATTTTAGAGGGTATTAATTACTTAATACGTTAATTTGTGAATTTAGGATATGCATTTATAAAGTTTAATTTAAAATATTTATAAATAATATTTTGATAAATATATATATATATATATATATATATATATATTACATTATTATTATTATTTTATATGCAAACATGATAATTTAAATTGTCATTTAGATTATTTATGCATGATAAATAGGAAAATGCATAATACGAACAATTGATAAGTGATGATTTTAATGTTAGGCAATGTAAATTGCTAATTAATATATAATATTTTTTCTCTTATGGAAAAAAATAGTTGCTCCGTTATTTAATATAAGATTTGTTAAGTACCGAATATCAAAAGAAAAACCTTTTTTTTGGCATTTAAGCTAGGGACACAGGAATTTGTGGAAATAGTCACATCATTTAAAAAAAAAAAGCAAAGTTGCATCTCTTCCGAATCTTGACTAAAAAAGGCCTCAATTTTTTTTTCAAAAGAAAAGACGTCAAATTAAATTCTACACATCAAATATGAGCCCAAATTCTTCTTGCCTTGAAAAAAAAAACCAAATGCTACACGTAATGAAGTTGCTTGCTTGTATCCTCTCAGTAAACCACGGCTAAAAGGTAACTAAAAACATACTGCAAATTATTGATAAAAGAAGGCTTTCCAAATAGTTTCGGGATTATTTCGTCATAAAAACTATATTCACTTGGGCGCCGGCGACAGGGCGTCGCCGTCGTTCGCCAGGGCGCAAAACTTCCTGACCGACGGACCGAACGCATGTCTCAAGGGATAACTGTAGACGAAGACCTTGGCGAAGCAGTCTTCGCTCAACAAATTCACGGCGTGGCAGCACTGCAGACTGAGATTGACCTTGCCGTCGACGAAGGACTGGAAGACGGAGTGCATGCAGCCGGGGACCGGCCGCAGCGTGTTCCGGATGCACTGCTTGATCTCCGGGTCGTTGAACACGCACGGAGCCACGAACCGTGGCTTGAAGAGGATCCACCACTGCGCTTCTCCGCGTAGACACCGAGGCCGCCATGACCGCATGTACTTGCTTGATTCCTGCAGCTGGGTTTGGCCTTGGGAGAGGGATGGCAGGATGGCCATGCAACCCAGGAGGAGGAGAAGGATCGTTCCTGATGTCTTCATCCTTAATTTTTTGGGAGGGAGATCACAGGAAGACAGTACTGTTTGGTGGATCTATATATGTACGTAACGCAAGTCGTGGGCGTGCTCTCGAGAACGGGGGCTTGAAAACTGCATCCATTGATGGCCACTGCAGTTTGCCCATGAGGATAATAAACTGCTGCAATGAATGCGGATGTTTCCTGGTTCAGAAGATCAATGAGAGCAGTACAGATACTAGAATTTTCAAATTATTAGTTTTAGAATTCGCGTTTTAGAATTGTATTAAAAAACGGATTTTTCGAGTCCTTATATACTGAGTTAGGAATGGATAGTCAGTAGAAGATACAGGAGTTGCAAGATTGTGGAAGATCTTATGTACTAAATTATAGCCATCATAGGAGTTAAATATGAAAAATTATAAATTGTAAAAAGTTGAGATCTTGATCATGTGTATGAATTAAAATGATAACAATTAGTACTCACTTATACTCTGTTTGATATGAAAATTAAATGAAGAATAGCATCTTATTCTCGTGAATGCCACAGAACAAGAGCTAGAATAAGAATACGAAAGAGGCAATATTGTCATAAGCTATTTCATATTTTGGAAACTGAAAAAGTGGGAGCAGCTTGCTCCTAGGAACAAGTTGCTCCCTCCAATTTTTTTAAATAGTTAAAAAAGAAATGTTAACTAAAATGTTAAGTTAATTATTTTTTAATTTAACAAAAAATGATAATTATTTATTATATAAGACTATATATTTTTAAAATAATAATTAAGATAACTTTATAATTATTCTTCATAAATATTAATTAATTTATTTAACATCAAATTAGTAGTGTATAATGATAACTAATTACATGTTATATTAATATATATATATATATATATATATAAGAATATTTATGTCATGACAAATTATTTTATAAACTACAAAGTGATTTTTATAATTAGCATTTAAATAGTTTTATTAACTACATGATGATTTTTTCTTGATGAAAGGAATACTATAAATAAATTTTATGAGTCCCTAACTCAAGTAATTTTGATAACAAGTTGTCATCACATTAGATTACATATGATTTAGAAGAACTTCATAAAGTTCTTATTTATTCTAGTAGAACTTATATTTATGTGTTTATATGTTTGTGCTATGGTTAAAGGCTTATGTCATTTTTGTCACATATTTCCTCAGAAGAAAAAAAAGAAAAAGGCATTCCATCTTATCAATGATTTTTTTAAGAAACTATTGGAATTTAGTCTAATATGTGTTACATATTATATAAATATATATATATATATATATATATATATATATATATAATCTAATTGTCTATTATATAAAAAGTGTAAGAGAAATAAATAATATATATTATTATATTTATAAAATACTATTTTTATAATTATTTTAATAAATATATAAATTTAATATTTTTATTTTTGTTTCAACCAAACACCTTCATAAAATCTCTTAATTATAAGAAAAGAAATTGCACAAAAATATTATTATATTAACATGTTCTATTCTTAATTCAAGAATATCAAATTCTTGAATCAAATAAGACCTTAAAATTATCATAAAAAAAATTAAAAATATATTTGATTGCTTTAGAATATTAGGATGACAATGAAAAAAATAATTATATTAATAATTTGCATTATCTCCAATCAAAGTTTAATTTTTTTCATATACAAAAAGGTTTTTTCTCAAGCCAAAATAGATATTTAACCTTGCGCGCAATATTTTGTTATTGAAAGATGACAAAAAACTTATGGTATTGTTGCAGAAATTTTGCAAAAGAATTAAGCCCTGCAAACATTCTTCGTATTCAGCTATTTAATCAGTTTCAGTAATAAATATTCTATCAGCTTCTGGTACTGGCAAGCCCCGCAGGTGTAAAATAGCAAGAAAAGTACTATAGTTATTCTTTTAATGAGGGAAATTGCGGTAAATGCTATAAATGCCACAAATGCACCATGATAAATTGTGTCATCGTCATACAGAAAAGTAATTTTCTTTTGTCATTTTTGTTTTGACATCGTCATAAATCAAAATTCATAACTCAATATACATGTAAAGATGTAATTTTTTTCATCTTCAAAATATGATGCCGATCAATTAGCTAATTTGAGTAATTTATTATTCATTCCGAATTATACTTATGTCTATAATGAAGTTTTCATAAAAAAATTAAATAAGAAAAAACTCGAACTCAAAATTATCATATAACTTTATCCTAATCTCAAGTTGTAAACCTCTGATGTCTACTTAGATAAGCAGGTTTTACCTCAACATGCTAATACTACTTACATCAGCAGGTTTTACTTGGTTGGCGTTGTCATTTTATATGTTCTATCAAAATCCATCCATTTTATTGTAAAATTGATTCTTTTTCTCGTTTTATGAGATGATAATCTTGACCTTAGCTAAAGGGTTCAATGGAGGTGTTACCTACTAAAATATGTAACATCGTACTACCTATCTTATTAATAATAAGATATTAAATATACGATAGATCTAACAACTTATAACAAACTATTTAAGAAAGAGAATATCTCATATCTATTATATATCTAACATCTTACGATGGACAAAGTAAGTAGTACGGTGTTACCTAATTAAGTAGGTAACACCTCTATTATTTTCTTAGCTAGGTTCAATGGAGGTGCTACCTACTAAAATAGATAACATCGTACTACTTATCTTATCAACCGTAAGATATTAAATATACGGTAGATCTAACAACTTGTAACAAACTATTTAAGAAAGAGAATATTTTATATCTACCATATATCCAACATCTTACGGTGGACAAAGTAAGTAGTATGATTTTACCTAATTATATATATTAATTTTTATTCTTAATATTATGAAAATAAAAAAAATAAAGAAAGATGGACCACCCCTCCTACTTGCGTGAAGCCGAAAACGATGGGCAAGTTTGGATTGATGTAAAATGATTTACATGTAAAACCTTTTACTGTAAATGGAAAGTTTATGTTTAGTGTGCATGAATTGTATTTGCAGTAAAGGAAACATCAAGTGGGGCCCACAATGAGAGAGAAAATATATTTGGAATTGGCTTTCCGGAAAAGATGAGTGAATTTTGGGATGGATCCAAAAAAAATTATTTATAAATAATTCTTTATACTTTTTGAAAAATAATTTGTAGTATATTTTTTATAAAAGTAAAATATTACTACAAATTTTTTACCGAAATTGATTAATTTTAAAATTGTAGTATAAGACTTTAAATTTGATTAATTTTATTTTTACAATAATTAAAGTTATCATTTATTTTTTTTACCGAAAAAAGTTGTGATAAATTTAAAATGATTAAACATAGAAAATGACAAAATAAAACAGAAAATATATGATAAAAGATTAAGTTAAATGTTTCATTAAAAGTACATTAATTAACAATATAATATCGATAAACCTAGAAATTCAAAAATAAAATGAAAATTCAATAATAAGACAATCAATCTTTTTTAAAAACATAATAAGACTAGTAAAGTAATAATAACTAAAATATTAAAAATAAACAAGAAATGTCGTATAAACTTTTAAAATGAGATCAAAAATACAATATAATAAATTAAGTTAAAATCAAATTAATCTAAAACATTAAGGTAATAAAATATTTAATTATATAAAAAAAACTAGTATATTATAAAATATTTGTAATAATAAAATATTTTTTATATAATTAATTTCAATCAAACAACTAAATTCATTTTCTAAAATTATATTTACATCTATCCAAACAACTAAATTCATTTTTCAGAATTTCATTTGCATCTATCCAAACAACTGAATTCACTTTCCATAATTTCATTTACATCTATCCAAACAACGAAAAAACAACTTCTGCAAATACAAATCACTCCAAAATTCCTATTTACAATCATTTACATTCCGAAAAACCAATTACGTCAAACCAAACTAGCCCAATATGTAATCTGCCTATAATATATGTTTTTGGATATTATGCTGATAATAATATGGTGGTTTTCTTATTTCGTTATTGATCACAGGGCAAAACACACACAAAAAGAAGAAGCTAATAAAGAACTAACGATTGAAAGCGAGAAGAGTTTTCATCGACTCTTTAAATTATTTTATTCAAAATTTCCAGAACTCAACAAAATTATCTACATAGAATTATCTAAACTATCCATAGAGTAAAATATATGTTAACAAAAATATTCATTTCACTCTCAAAACCTTTAAGAAAACAATCTCGATTTCTTTGGTCCCAAAGTCTCAGGTATTTTATGCAAGCTCTTTTGTTTATAATAAGATGTGATTATAATTTAAAATAACTTTTCAGGAGTTATTTTAGCAATTAATAATCATGATAATTTAACCGAGTACTATAATATAATATTATCAATAATTTAAAAGGTGACAATTTATTTTAAGTTAACAACAAAAAATATTGCTTAATTAATAAAATGGGCAGGTGTTGTTTGCGAAATGTTTGGGCAAAATGGGGGCACAATGATGGCAGCGATCGGCAGCGGGAGAACCAGAGAAGTGACAAGGAAGGGAGCACGACGGCGATTGCGGCCGAACAGATGTGCCGGGCGGTGCAGTCGACCGCCAATCTCCACAGTTTCATGCAGGAGACGTCGCCTTCGCAGGTTCTTTTTTTTTCCCATTTGTTTCCATTTCTTTTGCATATTGAAATCAATTAGTTCAGCCAAAGAACCGACGCAAATGTAACTGGAATCTAAGGATATATTTGGATGGAGTTATGAGGAGTGAGGAAGGATGGGATGTGATTTCATAATTCATCTCATGTTTGAATACAATTTTTTTTAGAAAATAAACGAGTTTGGACAAATTAATTATTGTTAATTTTATCATTCGTTTTAATTATTATTGATTCTTCATTTTTTTAATTTTGTTAGGACAAAATGGTCATTTTTTCGTCATATCATATCCCTACTTTCTATCTAAACAAAAACAATCATAACACCTTCTACCCTTTCCTTTCACATCTTTTTTTTTGGTACCCGCTCGGGATCCTCGGTGTCCAAGATTACTAGCACCTCACTAATCCAGAGTCGAGACAAAGAGCAGAACAATATTCTTATTGCCAAATTGGTGACTCCGAGGGCTTGAACTCGGGACTACTAGCTCTCTCGTCCCGCAATCCCATGACACATCCCTGCCATCTAGGTGTGCCAACCAAACTTGATTTTCTTTTTCATCTTTCTTTCCCCTTCCTCTCTCCATCCATCCTAACTTAAATATGCAAACAAAGCAAATTCTTCAAAATGAAACAATATGTGTAATTTTAATCCTAAGAAATTTAGGGAACAAAATAAATTAGAAATCCAGATTGTGCTAGGATCCAAAGTTTTGGGTGGAACTTTGCGCACGAGTAGAGATTCAGGCATGAAGTGTTAAAATCACAATCCAACCAGAACCTAACTCGATTGCTTCGAGTGGATCATACAACAACAACAACAACAACAAAGTCTTATCCCACTAGGTGGGGTCGGTTACATGGATCATACGATGCCATTGCGCTCTATCAGTAACCAAATTTTTAGGTTTATTATTCGTTCTATCAGTAAACTCCGCCTATGTTTATAGCCGGTCCCAAGTCCGGATAAAGGAGGAGGGTTGTGTTAGACCTCGACAACCAACGTAAAACCCCGTCGATCTCATGAACATGGATCAACAAATATATTCGAGTGGATCATACCTTTAAATAAATTACTTCGAAAGAGGTTAAGCCTTCAAGGTAATTATTCTAAGCAAGTTATAAGAAATAATTCTTATAGCATGACAATAAATGTCCTATTTATAAGGTAAACCTCCTAGCAATCCTAATACAAGTGTTCCTTAACATTTTCTTTTTTTTTTTCAAAATATCCTTGTCTCTAAGGTTATGTAGAAATACATTCGAGAATAATTCTTTTCTATGCTTGACCAGGCAATGTCTTAGATAAACTCAAACAACTTGAAGATTTTTCTTCAGCAAACGAATTCAACTATTTTGGCTATCCAAGAACCCTACAAAGAAGACTTGACACAAACAAAATAAGATGGAATTTATTTTTAAGCCTTCTTCCGACCAAACTTTATAGATGACCTTTAAGTCTAACTGTCCCGCCACACAAATTGATGAATTCTTACGCTTCAGTGGATCTTTAAATTTGACGACTTCAAGGTTGCATCATCAAAGGATGACTCTTCTTCAAGGTTTTTAGATTCATAGTAATATTGAATCGTAAATGAATCATCTTCAACATTAATTTCAATGCATTATGCAGCGGATGACTCTTCTTCAAGACCTTTTGGCTAATCTGGAGGTTGAATTGCATATATCTCATATTTAATAGATTTGACAGTAGATGAATCTTTAGAACTTTTTTTTACTCATCTTTTGATTTGGATGGAAAAGTTGTTGTGTTTGTGCCTCCTTATGGTTTGTTTGAACATAGTTTTAATCGATGTCACTCTTCCTATTCAAACAAAATCAATAACAACAATTGTGATAATGAAATAATATATTTTGATCGACGTCTTTAGTCATTAATACGTTCTTCTTTTCAGACAAAAGAAATAACAACAATTATGATAATGGGTCGTCGAGCTTTCACTTCACATTGAAGATAAGGAAAGATATCTTCAATAAAGGTTTACACCAATTGATGTCCGTTCTATTTTTTAGTGTGGTTTAATACTTTCTCACAACTAGTTTGATACTCCAATATTGTAGTCAATTGTTGAATCTTGACGGCTCATTTGTTTACATCTTGAAATATGTACTTTTTGCAGTTACATTTCGAATTTGCTTCGATATATGAATGTAGCAAAAATTTAATTCGAGAAAGATGATTAGAAACAAATAACCTAGGCTATAAAGACATTTTTTAAGAGAAATTATAAAGACATAATGTCAATTTTTTTGACAAGTTGGTGCAGCCGTTCGAAGATGACAATTGTTGGAGGTAGCTGGAAATTCTTTTTTGCAAGTGGTTGTGTCGGGCGAGATGATGTAGATGACGAATGATACGCCATTGGTAGACAAGGTGGATGACGTCGAAAGATGAAGATAGTTAGATTCTTAGTCCCACTAAGAATCCGTGATATTGCAGTTGTTTGATGAAGATCGAACAACTCTGGTATGAAATATTAGGGTTCAAGTCCTTAGAACCCTAATTTGATTGCTTCAAGGGGATCATACCTCTAATAGACTACTTCAAAGGGGTCAAGCTTCAATATAATTGCTCTAAGCAAGTTAGTAATCCTAATATATGATAAAGTAAGTTTCTAGCATCAAGAATCTTGAGGGAGTAAATGTAGAAAGCGATGTGTGTGTGTGGGTGTTGTTGAATCTAGGATCCCGAGAATGTTTTGAATGATCACAAATTTGTAAATGAACTCAGTCTGTACTAATGAACTTGTTTGAACTGATTTCTGTAATAGGATATAGACAAGTTCAGTACAGCAGTCGACTTGAGCTGAAGGAATGGACGACCACTGCATACGTGATATATATCAATGAAGTACCATAAGTGAGCAGTGGGCGTCGTATGGATATAAGCGGTCGACCATATCAGGAGGAGGAGGTCATATGAGCATAAGTGGAACACATACGGTCGACCAAAGATATGGATAGGTCGACCAGTATAAGAATATTATGTATATGGAGGAGGAGGCAAAGACGGTCGACCCAAGAGATAAAGAGGGCGACCGGTAGTGATGGACAATGGAGGTTCAGAGGAAGACCGGTCGATCAGTGATGAAGAGAGGA
>LTAE01000122.1:2409-67926 GCA_001647135.1 Pontederia paniculata | reverse complement strand
GATATATATATATATATATATATATATATATGCCATTATATAAGTAAACTAATGATAAATATAACAATATATTGTATTCACGAGTTAAAATAAGCATACACACGATAATTCGATAAGTATGTAATTTATGACATATTTGGAAACTATGAATTCCAATTCCGCATTCACATTCTTCTACATGCAGATGCTTTGTCCAAAATAAGGATGATGACATCATATGTTAGATTAACAAATTGGCCTAGTCGCGACTAAAAAATGCATTATCATTTAGCCACGACTAGCAACTATGTAGAAGGAGAAAGGGAGCCTACTTAGTATTTTTGCTAAGTAGGCTACTTAACGGTGATCGAGATCGTTAGATTCATTTTTGACAGTACAAGATCAAATTTTTAAAATATATTTTCTTGTATCGTCAAAATTAAATTTGACGGATTAGATCATCGCTAAGTAGCCTACTTAGTAAAAATGCTAAGTAGGCTCCCCAACCTCTATGTAGAAGGAGAAAGGGAGCCTACTTAGCATTTTTGCTAAGTAGGCTACTTAACGGTGATCAAGATCATTAGATTCATTTTTGCGACTAGGTGTCATATCATGAGATAAATTTTTTTCTGTATTATAAAGAAGAGGTCGGAGTTTTTTTAATGTTTAAAAGAAGGGACAAATAATAACACATATATATTTGAAAAAAAAAGTGAACTTAATTTCAACCACATCCTCAAGCTCTGTGCAACATAAATAAATGAAACGATTGATATATATTGAGTCAACATTCTTTTATTAGGCATAAAGAAAAAGGTTGAAGCAGTGTCCAACATAAATAGAATAAAAATGATCGATGCATATTGATCATGGAGTCAACATCTCGTAAAGAAACTGAAGTCGCAATCTTTAAGCACCGTCCACTAGAAAAAGGACTGGAAGCAACGTCCCAGAAAAAGAAAAGCCATGTTGCAAAGGATTAGGATTCCCTTTTTTCTTCGACTAGACTTTTGATGACGCTGCGCCGCCAAGTGTTGCTTCAAGGGTTCTCCATTCTCTTTCATTCATTTTTTTATTGCCCTCGTAATATTCGAAACTACTTATTCGATTAGTTTGTGTCATTTCTAATCGAATAACTAATTATAATAGATAAAAAAATTATTGCATTCAGATGATTCAAATTCAATACCTTTAAACGAGAAAAAATTCTTTATCACTTCAACTTCCACCCATTGATATTCATATTCATTCATTTCTTCTTCTTTATGTGCGGACGTGTGGAACTTCTTCCCTACAAATTCGTGTAATTAGTTTTTTTTTTTCTGTTTGACGTTATGCCAATCGTCATGTATGATAAATGATGTTGTTATTTATAAAAATCTGGTCTTCGACTATATTATTGTTTATATAAGCCACACTACAAATTTATTCTTTACAAATACTACTGCACTATACTAGTTAACCTCTGATTATTAGTTCTAATATTTTATTATAATAAAATAGGGTTAATGTGTATACTGCAATTACATATAAATGATAGAACTTTAAATCACATAGTAGACTTATTTTGCAGTTAACAAAAAAATATCATAAGAGTTCGAATGAAGTGGTAAACAATTGAACCTCGAGTTTAAATTTTTTTATGCAAAACTTTTTATTAAGAGCATCATCAATCATAATCAGACGTGTAACATATATAGGCCGAACATTAAAGATTTCAACATATGATTAGTGCACATATTCGTTAACATCGTATGAGCTTAAAAATCGACAATAGAAAAAATGATACTTTGAATTAATTAATATGTAGTGGCAACATTAGTGACAATAGAAAAAATTGATACTTTAACAAATAGTTACTATCTTTGAACTAAACTTATGCACATTTTTAACATAATAAGGTATAACAATATTTAAGTTAAAAGAAAGTTGCAAGATAGATTAGTTTAAGTGATAAACAATTTATTTTTATTTGAATATGATAACGAATTTGATTTTTTGTGTATACAATAAACTGTCACTGGAATTTTAATTCATCATATTTAAATAATAATATTTTGGACGCCATAAACGAAAAAAATGATTTAAAATATCAGAGCGAAATTTATTTTTCTATATGATAATGGCAAGAGGTGTTACACAACCATTAACCTAATAAATAAATAGGAAGGGACTCGGACTAACGTCCTTCCCTCGTTCCGACATCCACAGCAGAAACGAGAGCGCAGATGGCGTCCATGGCGTTCTCCTCGTCCGCCTTCTCCTTGCTTTCTCCTGCTTCTCCTACGTCTTCCCGCCTCCGCGCCGGAGCGTCGCCGATGCCTGCGTCTTTCGCCGTTGGCCCCGTGGTAAAAGAAGGGGATGCTGGCGGTTTTAATTTATTCTCTTGTTCGATCATTAATGCTCCTTTTTTTTTTCTTTTTTTTGGTTCCCTTCTCCTCAGCGTTGCAGGATGATGGAGCCGCCCAGGTTCGGAAACGGCTCCCGACCCTACATCCCCATCATCGACGACCGCTCGACGCTGTTGCCGGAGTTCTTTGGGCCGCTGCCGGCGCGGGGAGGTGGCAGGGGGGAGGATTCCAGGCTGCGGATCTTCTCCGGAACCGCCAATCCGGCGCTCGCTCAGGTAATGGAACGGTGTTACTCGTCGGACTCTTTTGCATTCCCTGGTTACTCCAAGTGGGTTCCTTATTAATATCTTATTGTGCATGCAAGGTTTATGAAAAATTTCACGACCCACGGATTGGATCGTGACTGACTGAGCACCACTTTGTATGATTAACACTAACAAATACTTCACGACCACATAATTAAAGTTCCTTGCATTCAGAACTGACTCAGTGGCATGTATTATTACTCTATGTTTTGATCATATATGGCTTTTATATTGTATCCTTGATTCTTGTAAACATTTTCTGCTGCTTGATGATATGCTCAAATGTAGTAGTCAAAAAAAGGATCCTTCCAGAGAATCCAGACATTTATAACATTTTTGGTGCTAAATTATTTCTTAAATCTTTTTTCATCTTTAATCTTTTTTTCCTCATTAGTGTCCTGAACGTTATGGATTTTTCTTCCATTTCGAGTTTTGGTTATTGCTTCCGACCATTTCTATCGGCGACTGCTGTCTGATTATATGAATAATTTCTTAAGGAAATTGCGAACTACTTGGGCCTTGAACTTGGAAAGATTAAGATCAAGAGATTCGCTGATGGAGAGATATATGTTCAGCTACAAGAGAGTGTACGAGGATGTGATGTGTTTCTTGTTCAACCAACATGTCCCCCAGCAAATGAGAACCTGATGGAGCTCCTGATCATGATCGATGCATGCCGCAGAGCATCTGCAAGAAACATCACTGCTGTTATACCATATTTTGGTTATGCTAGAGCTGATAGAAAGGTGAAACTTTTAAGTGGAAGATTTTCTTCCTCTGCTTGTCAGTGCTACAAAATCTGGCCTTCTAATCAGTGTTTAGATATTTCATGGTTTTTTATATTGGATTATTGTTCTAAAATGGTGTAATTTTAAAGACATGGATGACCGTATCCCACCTTTTTTGGTTTGATCAGACTCAAGGGCGTGAATCGATTGCAGCCAAACTTGTTGCCAATTTAATTACTGAGGCAGGTGCAAACCGTGTGCTCGCATGTGATCTTCATTCTGGACAATCCATGGGTTACTTTGATATCCCAGTAGATCATGTTTATGGTCAAGTATGTATCTTTAAACCATGCTATTTTACCTTTATATTGTATGTTATTATACATGTCTTTTCTGAAGTATGCTATAAATGTCTCATTACAATTAATATCCATTTATTTGTCTCATGCACATCAAGCCTGTGGTTCTTGATTACCTTGCAAGCAAGACAATTAGTTCAAACGATTTGGTAGTTGTGTCACCAGATGTTGGAGGTGTTGCAAGAGCACGTGCTTTTGCCAAGAAATTATCAGATGCACCCCTAGCTATCGTGGATAAAAGGAGACATGGGCATAATGTTGCTGAGGTAATCGAAACAAATCAGCTCTATATGTTCATCATTTATCTTCCGCTAATGGGATGTTTTCATTTTATTATTAAGTAACGAATCATGACTAAGAACTTAATGGTTGTAAAAAATGACAGAATTTAATGCACATTACATTATAAACATGCCATTATGGATTCCAGGTTATACAATTTGGTGGTATAGCCATCCATTATGCAGTATTTACTTTGTGTTCATGCGTTGTGTTTTACTTACATGTGTTCTGAACCTTCAAATATCATAATTTATCTTTTGTAGGTTTGCAAAAATATCACAGGTCCTAGGTTTCGTACTGGAACTTTTATGCTCCTGAATACCTGATCATGTATATGAACTGCCATACACATAGAGGAGGCTTCAAAATGTTTGGTTTTAGGGAATATCCATATTTGGAGTTAGGCAGTACTCAATACTCACTATCAGATAATTTACTACACAGCAATATGATGCATGATCCATGCACTATAAAACTAACTACGTGCTTTTGCCAACTATCTTATAATGAAATCTGCTACTTTTTGTTTCATCGCAAGGATAAATCTCAATGGAGACCTTCCTAAGATAAATGTACTCAATGAAATTTGGGACAAGTTTTTATATTAATCTACATTCTTTCTCCTTTCTTATCTTCCAAAGCTTCCCTGTTATTTTTGCTCTTCTGAGTGAATATTTAATCCACGTGTTCTTGTTCTTGGGTCCTAAATAAGATCATTTGTATCCCTGTGATCGAGTTGTTTAGTTTTGTTTCAGTTGTTGCATTTCTGAGTCAAGTTTGAATTTCTTATACAGGTAATGAATCTTATCGGAGATGTTAGAGGAAAAGTGGCTGTGATGGTGGATGATATGATTGATACTGCTGGTGAGTTTGTTTACTGTCGAAGTTAATTCCATTGTTCTTTCTGTGTGAGTACACATCTAGTTTTTTTAGCCGTTCAATTATCATGGAGTTGTTTTCTTGGGAACTTCCTTACAGATTTTATTATTTCAGATGTAACAATATCTGTCAGTGGTGAATTTGACTGTCATTCCTTTCATCATTAATTTCCATATCTACATTGTTAATACTTCCCTTTTGTCAGTTAAATGTTTTAAATTTGACAACTATACTTGGATGCTTTATTTCATCCATGATTAAAAGTAGTTTATATTTCATCCTAGGAACAATTGCTAAGGGGGCCGCTTTGTTACATCAAGAAGGAGCAAGGGAAGTCTACGCTTGCAGTACACATGCGGTGTTTAGGTATGTTAACTCTGTCGATTGTTGAACAAAATTGATGATAATCTGTAATGGTCCATGTGATGGACTGTAAAAAGATGAGCATAAAATGTTTTGACACTCTTCGTTATCACTTGTTGACCCCTCTCTTACTCATCTTACAATTGTTATTTTGATTTTTTTTTCATAAAATTCAACTCTGTTCAAATAAATCATTTTGGCACTAATTAGATGTTCTTAAATTTCAACGGGTTTTTTTTTCTCTCTTTTGTAATATGCCTATTAGCCTAAATTGTTGCTTCTTTTCCTCTTTTTTGATAACTTTCTCCAAACTTGATTTTCAAAACCATAAAATCCACTTTCATTGCTTCCTTGCTTTGCAGAGATGTCATGATCATTGATAAAGAATAGCATGTTCAGAAGTTCTTTTGAATGCCCCTCAAAAAAGAAAAGTTCTTTTGAATGGAGCTCAATTTTCTTTATTGTCATATAGCAATCTGTAAGATTCGTCTTTTTTTAATATTCAAGTTGGAGTTCTTATCAAAATCCACGATAGCTTTTACCAAAATTACAGGATGCAGATTATGTATTGGAGGTTTTAGGGTACTTCCGAGTGATTTCTAACAAAAAGCAGAAATTTCACTTCTCTATTATCCTCTTTGTTCATATTTTCTTCAGATGCATCCCTTTAATTCAGTTGTTCATTCTCCTTGCCCAACTTTTATTGCTTCACCTTGTTATATCTACAGTGTTTCAGCACTTTGACTTGGATATGATTTTCTTTCTTGTTTTACTGTATGTGTGCAGCCCTCCTGCCATTGAGAGATTATCAAGTGGTCTATTTCAAGAAGTCATCATCACAAACACAATCCCAGTGTCGGAGCAACAAAGTTTCCCTCAGCTAACAGTCCTTTCGGTGGCAAATCTTTTAGGTGAAACAATTTGGCGTGTCTATGATGATTGCTCCGTGAGTAGCATCTTTCAATGAATGGTTTACAAAAGTAATAAAGTTCATCGACAAAGTTTCTTATTTCATTCCTCTGCTGACCTTTTTTCCATCCTAACGAAGTTTCAACTTGTCCATCTCCTTCAATTTTAGTCTAACGTCACCACTGTATGATTGCCATCTCCTTAGAGTAGCTGCTGCTCTCTTTGATGGTTTCCAGGTGGGTTATGTAACTTTCTCTGATTTAGATATCGATTGACCTCTCTGGTGGAGCCATATAATAGCAAAGATATAAGTTTTCAGTTCCTTTGCTCGCCACTCATTTCTCTCAATCTTACTTTATTTTCTTCAATTAAAGTACATTCACAATTCAGTTAAGTGTTGTCGATGGTTGTATAAATAGCCTTTCAGGTCAAATGAGTCTTTATCATGGTCGATATTAAAAAGTATGATTTAGGTTTTCTTGCTTCTACTTCCATGAAAAAGGTTCAGAAGTTCAATCTGGTTGATGCCACTAGAATGTCCTGATTGGCACAGCCGAGCTTCACAAGTGTATTGTAGTTTGCAAGATTGACCATGTGCATATTATAAAGTTTTAGTGTTCTGAAAAAAAGTGTGATTGAAGAGCAATGATGTTACAAAACATTATTCATTGGACTTGAAATGTATATAATGTTTGAAATTGTAGTAGTTCTTCACTGTGGAAAAACCTTAGCATATTCACTTTATCTGGATGATGCAAATGCGATGTCTTTTTAAGCTCTTCTTTTGTGCACAAATTTTCCTCTCAAATCTCCAACTCTTTTACGCAAGAAAACAAACAAATGCTGGAATTTATAGTGCGCTTAAACTATCCATGGTGATGGTAAAAAGATGTTAACTGGCATCTTTTACGTCTTCGGCATTGAGACTGTAAAAAAAACTTCAGAAAAGGTTAAAAAATTCAAGCAAATATACTGCAAGAGTCTTCTCAAAAAATATACTGCAAGAAAGAGTTGTGTTAAGAATTTCATTGTGGTATCAAAACTCATGATACAAAAATTAAGTTTGGTTAGCATGTGTTCTGAAGTTGAAGAATAAAATAGCTAATAATTTTGAGTTCGAGCTTCTGAAATTACTAATTTGATTAGAGAAATATCGTTTTGCTATTTGGCTCGTCTTCGAACTACCAGGGACACCGAGGGCTTGAGTACTAAAAAAACTCATGACAAATAAAATCAAATGTTTAATGGCTACTTTGTACACTTATGTGTAGCGTTGGATTTCACCTTTGGAATTGACCCAACGGCTGATCTGAACGTGCAAAATATATGTCGCACATGAATGTGTATAATATAAAAAAAATAGAATTGCTCCCTAGTTAAGTAGAGAGCATCATGCTACCTACATGATCCATAATATATGATGAATAAATTTAGAAGAGAGAAAAAAAATAAGAGAGAGAAAATTTAATTTTCATCGTAGATTATGACATTCATTAACATAAAAAATGAAAATGAATATCACTATGATAACTTTATCCTCAAAAGAAGGCACGTTGAAAATCAACTGAAAGGTAAAGTTAATGCGACAATTAGGAACTGCTGGGCATATGTTAAGAAAGTAGAATATTTGAAAGTGAGCTAGAAGAAGAAAGACCATTCGAAGCTATTTCTTAGAAGATACTGTACTTATTATGTCTCTTAAAAATACATAGAACAATTATTTCCAAATCCCAGTTACAAACTAACCCCGTGTAACCTCTTCAAGAAATATGACATGATGATTGCTGTCAATTGGTTTCCAACTAGAGAACCCAAAGCAAAAACAAATTAATAGGATGAACCAAAAGATAATACATTCTTTAACTTTCAATGTCAGAGTAAATCAAGAGTGGGTACGTGGTATCATTCTATCAAACTAACTTGATATGAGATGGGAGGAATATGCACGGATTCGACCACAGGTGGGAAAGAAGAAAAGAAGAGCTTCCTTCTCCCACTAGAAAATTGCATTCATGGAAATCCACAGAAAATAGTCTTCACATTATGGTACAACGGTTGCTTTCTTCTGCCGGCGGTGCTGCTTGCTGGTATCTGGCTGGGTCTGATGGGTTATATGTGAATTCAGAGGTATCGAGACCATACTGTTGACACCAAGTAAACAAAAGAAAGAATCAGAAAATTAAATATGTTTGCATTTAAAAGTTACAGAGTTCCAAAAGGTACACATAGTACCTTCTCTCTCATCCGTTGGCTCCAAGCATCATTCCTGCTTGGACGCTGATCAAGAGTGGCAACAGGTATCCCAGTTGCAGGAATGCTCTGACGGTTGATCAACGGGTGTCGAATATTAGGTCTTGGAGCAATATACTCATCATCACTGTCATATTCAGGGGTTCTATTTGCTGCTCTAACTATCAGGGCTAAAATGAATACCAAAGCCTGCAGGTTACATTATGTCAGTTTTTTTAGGCCATCAAAACAAAAAGCTCTTCATTTGCCCTCAACGCATCATGTGAACATGACATCTCATGTGTGTGTGTTAAATAACGCAGAATATACACTGGAGTCTGACTACTTCTCCAAACAGAATATTCTTAAAAATTATAGATGACACTAAATTTTCTTCATTTGCCCTCAATGCATAAAGTCAACATGATGTCTCAGGTGTATGCGTTAAACAATGCAAAATATAGACTGGAGTCTGGCTACTTATCCAAACAGAATTTTCTTAAAAATGACGGCACTGCCTTTTTAATGTGATTGTTTGTTAGAGGATGATCAAGTCTTAGCATCTCATTTCATGTATAATTTATGTTGACCATCAAAAGAAGAATTCAGTGATAAATCACTGATGAAATGACGAGTTCGAATAGATTTACTCCAGGGTCCAAACAGAACCAACTTCTCACATTCAGGCATAGGAGCCTACCAACCATGATTTTCCAGATTTCTCACATTCAAGTACCAAAAAGGCCTAGGTCCCTTTACGAAAATATTTCATGACATTATGAAGAATGATATACATCATATGAAATCACCAGCAGAACAATATTTTAACTCATATTTGTTACCTCACAAAATGGTAGTCTAATCTAGTCCTAAGAATCTCCTTTATTTTTTTTAAGAATTGTGCAGAAGATTCAAGACCATGGTTATGCATAAAAGTTAAGATGATCACAATTTGTAAAATTATTTCCCCTTTAGCCATTGATAAAAAAATTGAAAAATAGTTAATGAAAAATAACAATGAAAAACAAGGCATGATCCACACGTTGGAAATGATACTGCACTGTTTTACACTCACCTCCACAATCACAACACCAAGAACAACCCATCTCACAATTTTCCAGTTATCATCCAGGAAGTCATATATCATGTCGAAATTCCCAGTTTTATCATCAGGGATGAGCTGCAAGGTTACCATTGTCAAAATCAATGAAAGAAAAAATGAGGGTTAACAAAATATGCCAATAAATGGAACTCACATCTTTCCAGCTTTCATCAAAAAATATGAATGCTGCAGCTCCCAGCTCAACTAGAATCAACAAGATCACCAAGAAGGAATACTGTCTATGTTAAGAAAAGCACCACATGGGCAAGAGCACAACAAAATAGAAGCAGTATAACATAAATTACATATTCCTGAAGCAGTAAAAAACTTAACCTAAATCAGAAGATTTCAGCTCAACTAAAGTGCCATCCAGTATTCATCCCCTAAGAGTGCTCATTCCTATAAACAAATCCTTGGTCCAATGGTTGACACATCATATGAAGTTTCCGGTTTTAATATATGGCAGAGGGGTTAAGTATTTTGATTATACAATCACTGATGAGTAGCCCCATCCACAATTATTTTTCTGAAAGGGCGAATTTGTGACTTCTGACTAAAGTAAACTTTTGCAAGCATCAACTCCTTTAGTGCTGATACAAAAGTACATTCCTTGTTAAAAACCAATATAAACTTAATTGGTTAAAGATAAATCAACATCTCAAGAAATGAAAGCTAACAAAAAAGAAATATTCCTAATATCTGCATTGCCTCGACAATACCTTTCTGAAATGATTATAAATACAACAAGCAAGATATGACCATGGTTAAATTAAACGAAAGAGCTTTTTGATTTTGGACATCTGCACCCACATAAGGACACCTTACATCAAAACAAAGATTTGGACAATGCAATCATCTCTTAACATTTACTACTTTAGTTTAAAGGAATTTATTGAGATAAACACAATACAAATATTATAGAATGTCATAAACTTGAGTGGCCTACCATAAGAGTCAAATAGAGTCCAAAACATCCATCAATAAAATACCAGGGAAAAAAATTCAAACTCAGGAATCAGGATACACAAGACAGACAGCAGGTGTTCCTTGAGACTGTTCCAATGCAACCGAAGCATGATATGATAAAGAGAATGACACCAATTCCAATAAATAGATAAATAAACCTGAAAGAAACATGATATTATTGAATAAACATGGTCAGTGCATATGTATTAAAGAAAAGAAAATACTGAAATGATGCAGACATCAATACAATGAATCACCTTATTTTGACAGTGTATGCAAATAATATGTTAATCACATTAATCAAAAGGACTTGGATAATGTTATACAATAGATGCAATTGTGCAAGAAAGTAACTAGATTTAACATCCGTTGCTAACTGATAAATATTTGGACAAATGAAGTTGCAACAGATCCAGGGATGAATAGAGCCAAAAATATTGACCATATCGAGTGAGTATTGCATCTTATTAGCTAAAAGAAAGCATTAACATAGCAGTTAT
This sequence comes from Pontederia paniculata, assembly GCA_001647135.1. NCBI lineage: Eukaryota > Viridiplantae > Streptophyta > Magnoliopsida > Commelinales > Pontederiaceae > Pontederia > Pontederia paniculata. The sequence continues at coordinate 56,974 of LTAE01000122.1, read as the reverse complement.
GAACAGGGCTACAGCAAAGGAAGCAAGGGATGAGTTATAGCCTGCAAGCCAATTGCCCAACCATGAATATGAACTTGTACAGTTGTCTATGATTATCGACCAAGTTCAAAATGTTCCACTCATTTGTTTTCGTTTCCTCAGATTATAGATAACATCAGATTCAAGATAAAAAATTACTTCCAAGTTTGATTTTTTCAATTCTAATTATGTGATGGATCACCATTGTTAGATCATATGCTGAATGTTGCTCATTCAAGGAAATAGTTTATCCTTATGTTTATTTCTCGGAAACCAAATAGCTGTTCTACGATGCTATACTAAATGCAGGCAAAATACAAAAGAATTATAAAACATAAAAACAGATACCAGAATGTTTCTTTTATCTAATCAACGAAAACAGGAAATCGCACGTGGTGCCTACCAAGCTTTGGGGAGCTTATCGAAAAAACTGGACGACATCGAAACAGCAACAAGCATGGGCCGTCCGAGCTTCAACAAGCCAGGATCATAGCTCATAGGCGGCGACACCGTATCATCACCGTCATCATCGCCGCCGCCCGAGGCGATCTTGTTCCACTCCAACAGCAAGTAAACCCCGTAGCCGACGATCGCCAATCCGGAGACGGTCATCAGGAAGTTGAGAAGCTTCAGCAAGCACTCCCAGAACCCTTTGCACGCCATGATCAGTACCTCAAACCCTCCTCCTCCCTTCGATTTGCGACCAACCACGAAACCCTAATCTCATCCAGCAAACCAAATCCTCCGGCAATTCAAAATCTTGAGATCTGTCACAAGAGAAGCACAAGATGTAGGTCAGAATTCTCTGCTTACCTTGATTTTTAGCTGAAAAAAATAGCAGAAAAAAATGGGAAATCGGATAAGAATTCGCATCAGATCGATGAAACTACCAAAAGATGTGATTGCAGAAGAAAAAAGTACCATCGATCGGGTGCCCCTGTTCCCCAATTTTGGTCTCCTTCTGCTGTGCCCTCTTCAATTTCCACCTTCCCGGCGTTCACAGTTGTGGACCTCGCAGTGGACGAGTAGATGTGACGACATCGGCGTGATGGACGGTCGACAAGTCACGAGATCATCTGATCCGAGAGCGTTTCTACCGCTGCTCGCTGCATAGCAGCGAATTGCTTTTGGACAAATGAGAAAGTGCCACGTCTTGTAGATGGACACGCGTACTTAACCCTGTGGTGAAGGGCGAAGCATTGCCCAACGACGCCCCTCATCTTTAGGGGATGTCAGATGTCTCTTATCCTCTCGCCGCAGCGTATCACCGTAATAAAATAAAATATTGTTGGCAATTAAATAATAAAGAAAATTTCATTTTATGTTAGTCGAGTCCATAAAAAATAAAATAAATATATAAAAGGATTGTTTTTTAATAAATTTTCCTATTGGTCACGATCAGGTGGGCTCGTTGTGTGCGGCGTCAAATTGCACGCAATCCAATTCTGAATATATAAAATTTATATGGATTAGTAGTTTTGAATTTTTGTTTTGGAGTCGTTATCTTTGATGTCGATGAGAGAGACATTAAATATTTTTCGTTTTTTAAGTTGTAAAATTATTTCGTCGAACACATTTCTGACATTCAATCGTACCTAACTAAACAATTGCAAAAACTATCCTTCAAAGCAGAATGAGTATATATATTGTTAGTGTTATCCTCACTCTTACAAGATACAAACCTAAAGTCAAAAAATATTATTATTGGATAAATTAGCTTACTCGAGGTTCAATATTGGATAAAATGCAAAAATTATCATCTTTCATATTCAATTCTGAAATCAATTTATTTAAATCAGACTCACTTTGCTCACTGTTAATATATTCATTCTATTAATTAGTTATTCCGGTTCTAATTTGAAAATCTGTATTTATTTGAAAAAAATATTACTCTTTTCTTCACTTGAAATATATATATATATATATTTATTTGGGTTATTTGCTTATTTTTATATTTAATCTTAAATTACAAATCTATAATTTTTTATACTTAAATTTATTGCAAAAATATCTTTCCGTCTAACACGAACTATAAATTTCATTTTTCTTATTTATTAAATTACACTGACGGCCAGCTCCTCCTACCTATGCATATGTTCCCTCTCTTCCTCCATCAACGCCCTCGCCGCCTTGGCCACGTCGCCCCTACCGACCAACTCGTCCTTCCCCGTCCCTCTCCATCTTCCTCCCAATCTTCTTCTCCAGCAACCGAGTGTTGATGTAACGTCCAACACTTTGAAGTAATTTAAAATAAATTATAAAACATAAAAAAGAAAGATAAGATATAATATGATATGATTAGAATTAGAAAAAAAAGATAAGAGTCAAAGTCAAAATTATTATTCTAATATTTTAAAATTTGTAATTCTATCCAAATTATTTTTTAAAGGACTATTAGTCACAAGTAAAATAAAAGATATTAAGATGAGTTGGACATAAATTACGTTTTATAAAATCCCTATAAATAAGAGTCCTCTCATTAATTCTCTCCAAGTCCAAGCACCAACTTCTCTCTCTTTAGGAAGGGGAAAGCTTACCACAAGAAGGATGGAAGGCACGAAGAACGAGAAATAAAGAAGATCAATTAATACGATCAAATTATATAATTAGGAAGATTAATCTTAGAGCAATCTTATGTATACGATAGAGTAGAGAAAATATAATAATGAAGAAACCATGCTCCACCATCTCAAGGGACACCGACAGGTCAGCGCCTGCGATCCTCTTAGCGAGGAACACGAAGATGCACTTATGCAGCAGGAGCATGAAGTTGGTCTTGCCCTTGCCAGCGATCTTCATCTCTAGGATGTTGAGCATGATGTCCAAATTGACGAGAAACGCTTTGATCCATACTCTTGCCGCTACGGCGGATGAGAGGTCGAGGCACAAGGTCGACTTTGGCGTGCTTGGGCTTCGATTGGTCAAGGTAGATCAAAACAGGTGTTTCTAGTTAAATTGACACCGAGCATGTAGTCGCTAATGAGCACATCCTGCTTGTCCACCATGGAGAGGTCGAAGATGGAGGAGAAGGCGACGCAGTCGACGACGACCACAACGTGGGGGTCGACATTGGCATGTACAAGCACATGTCTAAGGAGTTGGCCGCCGGCCTGTTCGACAAGGAGACACATGAGGGTAGAAAAGTAATTTAATAAATAAGAAAAATAAATAAATTTAACAAAAAAATTAGTGTCAATAGATGAAAGTACCTTTTTATCAAATGTGAAAAAAATTTAGGGATAAAAAAATATAAATTTATCATTCAGAGTTAGATGCGAAAATAAGCTATAGTTTGTAAAACCCTTTTCATTTTACCATTAAATCATAAATTAGTTTCTCCTCCCATTCTCGTATCATACATAAAACATTTTACACGTAATTTTTAACACATTTTTATCACATAGTCAAATTTTGAAAAAAAAACTCTTTTTTGAAATAGTATTTCTCTAGCAACATAAACATATTTCTGCAATTTTTTTTACTAAAGTTCGACATATTTTTAATAAAACAAGTTACACTCCAAGAAAATGTCATCAATTATGCTCGCAACAAGCATAGCATCTATAACGCCCACGTAATTTTAAGAAAAAAAAGGAAAAAAAAGTTTGCGAAAGAAAAAGAAAATAAGATATAATACAACAACAACAACAACAATAACAACAACAAAACATTATCCTACTAGGTGGGATCGGCTACATGGATCATACGACGCCATTGCGCTCTATCAATAACCAAAATTTTAGGTATATTATTCGCTAATAGATCTCGTTCTATTAGCTCGTCAAGTGTTCGCTTTGGTCTCCCTCTCCCTCTTTTAATCGGACTCCAGATCGTTTGCTCTATCCTCCTTACTGGCGCATCTAATGACCTTCTCTGGACATGATCAAATCACCTCAAATGATTCTCTACCATCTTTTCGCTAATAGGGGTCACTCCGACTCGTTCACGTATATGGTCTTTCCTAATCTTATCTTTTCTAATATGACCACACATCCATCTCAACATCCTCGTTTCAGCTAACCCCACTTTATGTTCATGTTATCCCTTCATAGCCCAAAATTCACTACCATATAACACTGTTGGTCTTAAAAAAAATTAAAAGATAAATATTTGAGTCTTATCTGAATTGCTATCCTAAAAAACTCCTAACTAGGGACATTTACAAGTTCATCCTAAGATTTTTAATCATATCCAAATTTACTCTTAAAAAAATATTATTTGACCCAAACATTATTTAGATGTACTTCTTTTTTCCTATTTAAAGGACTCAAACTCTGCTTTCCTCCCTATATTTTTCTTCCTCATTGTCTATCTCGAGAAGAGACCGAAGAGAATGAAGAGAATTAATTCAAAAAATAAAAAAGTACCAAGGACGTTGAATATAAGGTTGTAAAACTCGGCCAGGTCATCTATCCAAAAAGGTTCTGGGTCAAGTCAGACCGAATAAATCGAATGATCGAAACGATTGATAATAATTTAATATAAAATATGCACTATAAGTATATGATAATAAATAAATCATATAATATTTTTTTTATAATCATAACTTACAAGTAGAAAATTCATATTACTTAAAGTTTATGTCAAAATCAAATGTATTAGCATAATAAAATAATTAATAATAAGATTTTTTAACATGAAAATTTCATAAATCACAATTTGTAAATTATTTTTTTTCTTAAAATATCAAACATCATATTTTTTTAATATCTTTTATCATATAAATATAAATAAATTAATTTTTTTAGTCAACTCGGTCCAAAGTGGCTCAACTTCAAGTCCGAATTCCCTTTGGACCGAGTTGACTAAATCCGCATTGATTTGATCGGTCCAAAGTAGCTCAACTTCAAGTCCGAATTTAAATCGACCCATAGCTCGGTCGGACACCTATTCAACCAGTTCGACAGGTGAGTCCGAGTTTTACAACCATTGTTGGATCAAGCTTTAAAGTTCCTATTATTCGTCATTAATCATATTAGTGTAGTTGTATTAGGTGTATTTTCATTGTTATGATTACATGTGATGTTTTCAGAATGAGTCGTACTCTTTATTATATCATTTTATCGTCAGTAATTGTCGAAAAACACGTGGTTCCATAACTTAACCGAGTTAACGACCAATCGGACTAAGGGCCTATTTGGTTAAAAGTAAAAGGAGGATAAATAAGGAGAAGAGAAAGAAGGTTAATGGTTAACCTCGTTTGGCTATATTTTTAATCGAGGGGAATGGAGGGAAATATCTCATCCATTTATCTTCATTCCTCTCCAAATGTCCATTTTTTCTTTCAACCCCAAATCGGAGTGTAAAGGAGGTGAAAAAAATATTTAAACTACACTTCTAATTTTACCCATATATAATTCAAATATATAAACAAATACATTAGGATGTATTTGTCCAAACAAAGTTACTTTATACAAAAACTATAATTCCTTTCTCTTTCCTTTAATTATTTCATCCAAACAAGGTTACTTGTGTTACATCCATTTTTTTTCCATTTCCTCCCTTAGTTTTCTTTTCCCCTCGTTATCTTCTTTTTCTCTTCATAAGTGTTTAACCAAACCGATCCTAAGTTAGATTCACGACACTTGATTATTAAACCTTCTAATGCTGACCTCCCGGGAATTGTTGTATATCAATGGGCTATGATGAACCCCAGTTTGATTATTCTCCTTGATGCACGATCTCTTATGAATGGATTCATATCATTAAATCATAAATATATGAATCTATAGTATGATTCTTAATTATTGATTTCATATGATTATGATCCAAACAAACATCCAAAAGATGAGAACTTCATCAAACAAGATAATAACAAAAAATTGGGTGACCATTGTGCAAATTGATGGAAGCACATCGCAGGGCATGTCATCATTATTTATCCTATTGTTCCAGTTGGAGGCCTTCACCGTGGTGTCCGCACCACACGTGTTCATGAAAATACATGACACCTCAGCGCAACAAAATATTAACCAAAATCATCATATCATTTGATAAGAGATTACGAAATTATATATAACTTTCAAGGCATCACATTGAACGTTGCATGCATGCCGCACAATAAAATCAAGTAAACTTTAAGCATTGCAAAGTCAATCAGAGCATATCATCGATTGATATTAATTATAAACCGCTCTATATTTCCATGTACGTTGTGGGAGTGCTACAACACGTACAAAAACCGTTGTACTTCAATGTGTCAATATGAGGAAATTCATGAGTAGAATGAAGCCATCGCCACCATGAACAACTTCAAGTTGATCACAAGGACCTACCAAAGTAAAGAAATCGTATTAAGGCGCTCCAAAATTTTAGCATCTCAACCTCTAACCAAAATATCTGAATTCAATAAAATTCAGTCACATGAATGCAGCAAATGCATACATAAATTTAGAGACAAAACTAGACTGAAAAACTCCTCAGGTTCCACCAGCGACTCCTAGCCCAAGACAGGATATCTAGCCTGAATCAAAAGGTTCTAGGCGCATAAAACTATGCCTCATTCTTGATCCAAGTCATATGCAACAACCTCTTCTTGAACATCTAGAACCTCCTCAACTTCCACTTCTTTAGCTTCATACTCTTCTTCTTCGTCACTGGCCTCCCCGTCTCTCAAATGAACCCTCAGCTCCCTCTCTTCCTCTTGCAACTTCTTCCACTTGCTAACCCACTCATCCCACTCTTCCTGCAACATCTTCCTCTTCTTTCTCTCCTGCTCGCTCAATTGCAAGGAGACATCCTGGTCCTCTGCTTCATATTTCTTACTGTACTTCTTCAGATTCTTGGCAATTTCTTCCTCCTTGTCAGCACTCAGCAATGATGGTGGCCTTGGACGCCACAAAAACTACCACATTATTGCGAAAGGTCAGATGCAAAATAAAACATGATGATAACTTACTGAACGCTCTTACCTGATAGAAATGATCTCTAGGTATCCTATATAGCAACTTGCCATTGAAAGACCATATGTGGAAGCCATTCTCCATCTCATGGACTGAGGTGACAGAGGTAGCGACATATCTAGAAGAAGGCATAATGGTAATGAGTGAAGTTTTTGTTTCAACATGACGACCAAATATACCATGACTAAACTGGCAATTGAAAGCTTACCGTCCTGTAGGATCCCACTCGATATCTGTGGCCATAAAATGCTCGCCAGCAGCCATTGTTTCAAGCTCATCAACATTGTAAAACTCCAACTGGCCATTTAAGCCTTTAAGACCAGCAAGAACAATGTAACGTCCAGCAGGAGACCAGTAAAGTGCATTAGCTTGCTTGGACTTCAGAGTAGTAAGCTTTGACACTCGACCAATGTTATTGGTGGTTCGCATGGAATAGATACTTATATCAGGGCGAGGGTTATCTCCATGAATGACTGCAAACCTGTGGCCCTTAGGCTCCCATGCAAAGGCCATGATTTTGTCATTCTTATTGTCAAGCTCAAGGACTTCAATTGGGATGTCTCTTTCTTTGACACGGAAAAGTTCAAAACCAGTATAGGTGCTCTTCTTTGTTTTGGTATACCTATCAACTTTAACAGCAAGGTATTCTCCATTGCTTTGCCAATAAATTTTGCAATCACTGACGTTGAAGAGGTTTTTCTGCCTAAGTTCCTCTTTTCCAGGAATTTGGATAAGGCTCACCTAGTTAAAGAAAGAAATGCCTTATCTTCTGAAATTAAAGAAAATTGAGATATAAAATTTCGAAAATAAAACTTGACTGACCTTGGCAGGCTGGTTTCCACCTCCAAGCTCTGGAACAAATAGTGCAAATATAGGATCTGTAGGGGACCAACTGAAATCCACTACATTTTCCACCTTCATTGACTTCTTATCAATGAGGGTGAAAGTTTCCGATTCATAGACAAATATCACATTTTTCCCAATTCTAGCAAAATATTTGTCTTCTCTGCCCCCGCCCCACCTAAATCATCAAAATGTAACCAGAAAGGATCATCTTAGCAAAATCATGCTAAACATTCATAATTAATCAGTTAGAAGTTACAATCTAACTATATTCAATCTCACCTAAACACAGGCCACTGGACTGATGAACGCTCGCTTCCACCAGTGGTGAACTCATCCATGTTTCCTTTGAAATCTCGCATCAATTTCCCAGTTCTCACATCAAAAATATTTAGTACAACCCTCTGGAATAAAAGCTCAAGGTCAGAATCGATAGGAGAAAAAGCCAAAAGTGAGAGATGACAACTGACCTGTGTATCACGTGGATTGCTGGGCTCCTGACTACTGTAAGTGACCAAGTATTTCTCATCAGGAGAGAAATCAATGAGTTTGACCTGTTGAAGACATAGTGAGTTTCACCAGAAGCATGTGGCCACCATAAACATCACAACAGAAACATTAAAGCAGAGATATGTAATAAGACCTGAGGATGAGCAAAACGCATCAAACGATCAAACGTTGAAGCACCTCCCCAGACAGCAGCACCTTGTCTATGAACTGTGGCCAAGTATGTTCCAAGAGGAGACCACTGGACGAAACTATCAGTCCAGTACTGACACATTGAAAAGATACCCAACCATTAATCAATAAACTCAAAAGTCATTTGGTGGTAGGTTAAGTTTGCAAACTATGTTCCAAGGTTCTTTATATAAAGAATATCATTGTCAGCCTAAAAAAATTTAAACACTTTATAACGACTTAAAAAAATAGTAGTATAATTGGAGACAACATGTCGTGGCAAAGGAGTTATCGTCTGCTGCTAATGTGGAATGGGTTGACAAATGATCACCAGAGAAGCGCTTTAGGGCAGATGGCACAGAATCAATTACTTTTATCTGTCAGTCCAGGCGATGGAGAGCCACACCATTAAATGTCCTTTGCACCATTTGGCTCCAAAGGACACATGTTGTTTTTGGTAGATCTAGGTGCTTCACAGGTAATGTTATACACCACCTTTTTTCTTTACTCAGAGAGGGGAGGATACAATATAATGGGGTAGGAGATTCTGGGGTTTTTGTCCCTAATGTACATTCTCTATGATATAGCGGGATGACTACAGAAGTTGCTAGTCATCCTTTTCGTTCTCAAAAAAATGTTCACAGTTAACCCAGCAAGAATGGTGATCAATTTGCAGTTAGAAATGTATACAGAATGCTCGAGAATAACAATAGGCTTTCCGATAATGATCTCCGCACAGATTGTAACTTGATATGGAACACAAGGTGCCCTGCTCGGATCAAAATTTTTATGTGGCTCTTGCGGCGTTCAAGATTACCAACTAGAAGCTATATACGACATTGGGCAAGAGAAGAAGATCAATCGTGTGCTTTCTGTGAGGCAAGAGAGGAGGATATCAACCACTTGTTTTTCACATATGTGGTGGCTAGAGAAGTATGGCGACGTTCAGGTATTACCAACTAGAAGCTATATACGACATTGGGCAAGAGAAGAAGATCAATCGTGTGCTTTCTGTGAGGCAAGAGAGGAGGATATCAACCACTTGTTTTTCACATATGTGGTGGCTAGAGAAGTATGGCGACGTTCAGGATGTTCATGGATTGATAACGGATCAGCATCAGACTTTTGGAGGACTTTTAGATCAGGTGGCCAAAATGTATCACAACGGGTTTATGTTTCAAGGCGACAGCGAACCACTCCTTTTGCTTTCCTTTGGTCCATTTGGCTTCAAAGGAATGGATGCATTTTTAGGAGGGAAAGATGTTATGTAGACAATATTATAATTTTAGCAAATAGCTTGGTGAGAGGGTGGGTACAACTTTGATTATCTGTTGCATAATCTCCATGTATTGTAATGCATTGAACTTCTAATAAATTGGATGGTTACTCTTGGTAACCATCCTTTGATTTCTCAAAAAAAAAATATAAATAAAAATAAATTATAAACAATGATCAAGGACTATTCACAACAAAAAAGTTGTGGCTGTAGATGAATATTTCGTTCAAAAAGAAATACTGAAAGCAGGCAATGAGGACTTCACGCTACGTTGTAATTGTTGTAACGAACGAGGCCTACCTTGTACTTTAGATGCATATAAGATATGCACATTAAATTTTGATGTTTTTAAAATACCTGTAGATGAAAGAGCTATAAAATATAGATGTATAATAAAGATAAAGAAGATTGCAATAGCACTTTAAACAGTGTCAATCACAAATGCTTAATTTTTGTTCGAGGAAAACGAAGTTGAACTTATGAACAGAAGATATACGTTGTTGAATTGCCATTCATGATATTGTGATAACAAGCTGGAATTTATAATTGATTCCACTGAAAATTTCTTTTTATTATCAACTTATAACACAAGCATGCAACTTATCATTGTTTTTTATCATAACCTTATTGTTCTTAGAAGCCTAAATAAAAAGAATTGGTTTACCTGTCGGCGGTAAACAATTTCAGGCACCGTTTGTCTAGCATCATTCCAGAAAACCTCAGTATGAGAACCTGCACGGATCACAAACTGATCCCTAGCCTTCTCATCAGTAAGCCACTTCTGTAGATTTTCCTGTTGCACGGAAAGGAAAGGTTCCAAATATATGAGGCATCATTATTCAGCAAATGCATTAGGAGACAACTAGTCCAAGCACAGATAAAAAAATAGCAGTCCACCTATCCAAAGCTCAGCGTAAAGGCATTCAGACTAATGAATTTGAAAGTATGCTAGTCATAATAGTGACAGTACACGAAAAATACAAACTAATAAAATTGAGGAGGTGCACATACCTACAAAAATTTTATGTCCAGAACTAAGGAAAAGAAGCCAATATACTCTTTGGTTCTAATTGCAAATATTCGGTGAATATACTACCATCGTTGGCCGGCTAATAATGCTTCACTGTGAATTTGGCCGAGTAAATTTCACAAACGATCATCCAACTTTACACATTTCTCCGAATGGCCACTGAACTTTAATTTGTAACTACATGATCATCGAACTTGAACATCTTTTTAGGCGTGGCCATTTTGACCGGCTACTGCCTATTTTCAAGTTAAATTACTTACATGGACGCAACAAATATATTTCTCTCTCACCCATGCCAATACTCTCTTCCACATGGCAAAAATAAATTGATAAAAAGTCTCCTACACCACGGCCATGACCTCGCTGTGAAACAGGCACAAACAGGAAGGCCGCCGGAGCATAAACAGGACAACGAAGAAGACAACAACTTCTTCGAGTCCCTTGACCACGTTCGATTCTAACAATCTTGCCTTCTACCTCCGCCTCCTCTCCTCTTCTTCTTCCTCTTCCTCTTCCTCTTTCGACGACGATGTGCGCACCTCCTTTACCTCGGCCATTGGCCCTCCCGCTGACTTCCGCAGCCTCACCTTCGATAAGAACAACGACCTCGAGACGTACCGGAGCACTACGACGCGGAACTCGACGCGAAGGGCCTTGTTGATCATTGGTAGCCTTTGTTAGCTCTAGCAGTTTCGATTACGACGCTTGGATGTCGCAACATATGTCCGTCAAGGAGCGGCGCCATCACATCCTCCAAGGCATGGGCCTTGCCAGCAGGAAAGACCTCGCCACAATCCTCCGAACCATCAACACCCACCAAGGCGTGCGCCCTTCCTAGATGATGAGCTGTCGGTGGCCCCCATTGCGCCTCGGCATCAAGGCCCACAACAGCCGCACCGCCTCTCGCATCCGCGATGCTGTCATTGCCGTAGCTGATGCTCGCTAGACGCCGATTAGATAGCCAGTTGAACAACCCTCATCGTTGTCTGGCCCTATTGCACCTCCTTGGCGCCCCTCCTCCAACGAGCGTGCTATTTGGAGACGACTTGGGGCAAGCAACGCGCGAGGGGAAGACGATGACCGTCTCATGGAGGAAATGTCTCGGATAAAAAGCTGGGACGCAGGAAGGAGTTTGTTGTCAATGGGTTCACCAAGGACGAGAGCTTGGGCCATGCAATGACACCCAGACCAATGTCTAGCTCTCCACGAAAGAGTTCGAGAGCTTCTTCGGCCACTCCCCCATCATCAAGGAGCTCATGCGCCAGGCGAACCTTGGAGGTGGCAACGACATGCCGCCAGTGGATCCGAATGTAAGTTGGTCTCTCCACACGAAGAACCACAAGTCCGACAGCAGGAAGAAGGGCGGCGGTTGGTTGAAGAACATCAAATTTGCCACGAACTCAGTGACTTGGCTCATAGCAAAGGAGACGAGGGATGCCGAGGCGAAGGCCAACGGCAAGTCCTCCTCCGACGTCATCAGCGATGGAGAGAGGAAGGGGGCCACCTCCCCCCTCCTCTCTCCTCTACGACATGAAGAAAAGAGATGAGGAGCGGGTGTGGTGGCCCCTTTTTCTCTCCCTCATTGTTGAGGGAAAGAGAAAGCCCCCCCCTCCTCTCTCCTCTACGACATGCGAAGAAGAGAGGAGGGGGGCAACAGGCCCCCTCACTTCCGGCCCTTTTTATTTTCTTATTAATTTATTTTTGCCATGTAGGAGAGAGTATTGACATGAAAGAGAGAGACATGTGCGTGGATGAGAGAGAAACGTGTGCATGGCAACCACATAGGAAGGTAAACGGAGAAACCGACGATAACCAATCAATGTAACCTACAAGTTGGATGATCATCTTGTTATAAAGTAAAGTTAGTGAACGTATTAGTATAAGAGGTAAAGTTGGGTGACCTTTTCTTTTTCTAAACACATCTTTTTTTAGGAGGTCGACATCCATTATGTGGCATAGGTGTTACATCACGTACACAACTTAATAGTAGACCACTTCTACGAATGGCTCGTAATGCTGCATCTCGTCCGAGACCAGGACTCTTTATCATAACTTCTACTCGTTGCATACCCTGATCTACGAAGAGATACATCTCTTTTTTATGACTTTCACTTCTCGATCCCGGCCCGGAAAAGTGACCGACCAGGGCCCTCTTGATGAATGAAAGAAAGGGTTTTTGTTCCATAATATCAAGATGTGTATTAAGCCATTACGATTCAACCTGAGCTTGCAGAGTTTCTTAAATTGCCAAATACCATTATAAATATTTTTTTGAGGTAATATTGATATGACTATTAAACCTTCAACGACCAGCAATTCAGTTGGATGGAGAGAATAGACTGTAAAACTGTTGCTGCTCCTCTGTGCCAATAGTAACTAGCTCCAGCTCATTCAATCACAGAAGAATGCCAGATTTCTTAAAGAGAAAAAAAAAGCACCATGACAATATAATCAACTAACAATGGTAATTGAGAATGTTCAAAATGGCACTCACAAACGGTAAAATCGTTGAATTTTTTGGTCAAGCAAGCATGTCTACATATCTTACATCTAACTTTGATTTGTAGTTTAAAATCAACATCAATTATCAAAAAGGGGCCAGATGCATACCCCAGTTGTGTACGGCTTAATTTCTGCAGGTGTCCACTCGTCGGGAACCTTCATGTACTTGTCAAAATCGTCAAACAAATTGACAGCAAATATATGTGATTTATCCAATTTATACCCATTGGTCTTCTCCCTCGCAACTTCTGCTTCCTGCCATAAAGAAAGAACCGAGGACACAGATCAAACATCAAAGGCCCACAACTCACGATCAAACTGAATCGTGGAGTACCACCTAAACTACATCAATTTGCAAAGAGCAAGGAAGAACACTTGCAAACACTAGCCAAGTCTACCTGATGTGTGTTATACTCGATGAAGCAATACCCCAGTGTCTTCTGGGTCTCGGGGTTCAGCGGCATCCAAAGCCCGCCTTCTTTGATAACCCCAATTTGACCGTATATCTTCCGAACTACGCCTTCAAGCTTCTCAAACTTCTCCGGCGGCACAACCGGCAAATTGTCGACGACGATCACATTACTGAACCTGTCCTCATCGAACTCCAAAGGCTCCTCGTGGTACAACTCCTCATCATCGTCACTACAAAGAACATGAATTCGAACCAAAACGCCGAAATATTGGAAATGTACAAAAAGATTCAAATCTTTGGATCAAAGGACAAGTATTGTCACCTTTTGATGCCAAAATCTTCACCCGAAGGGAGTCGGATAGCGTCCAAGTCGATCGTGGAGACGTCGATGTCGAGCATTTTCGCCAAGTCTTGGATATTGGCCATTGTAGCAACGTCCGCCGCCATCGCCGGAGCGAGTTGATTCGACCTTTGCAGGGGGAAGATGACAGTAAAATATGGGGAAATGGGCAGGAAAGCTTCGAAGCATTCGACGGCGAGGTGGAGACGAGGAGGTGGCCGAGTTCGCCGACCAAGCAATCTCTACTCGCTATGCTGTGTTAGGCATCCGAATTCCTTCTTCTTTCATTAGTGGGCCGTTACGTCCTCGACGACCCAACCCACAAAAGAATCCGACCGAGCAACCTTTTAGTCTTCCCCATTACATTACTTTTTTATACAAAATTTATATTTTGATACTCATCTTTTTTTTATACCACTCCAGACTCCCATGTTGATTAATTCAAAATCAAGAGCAAAGAATAATAAATAATATTTCTCTAGTCAAATTAGTGAATCCGAAATTCGAATTTGGAGCTACTAACTCTCGATCCCTCAATCCGGTACACACTCATTCTAATTGACAACCAAATTTAATTATTTTAATACTCATCTCTCAATTACATATTTAAATAGGATATATATAAGATATGTCAATAAAAATAAATATTTTAATTAAAATTTATATTTTTTATCAATCACAAATCTTAGATTCAACAATTTAAATTATAGGATGTACTGTGCTTTATGCTTTATGATACACCTTCGTCGATTAAAAATTTCAAATTCAACAATTCAAATGATAGGATATATGATGTATCCTACTTAAATAGAATATATCTTCATTAAATCCATTATTAAAATACTCATTTACCTCCGTTAAATTATTTTTTTCTATTTTTATCCTACCATTAGCTTTTTTTTATTAAGTTTAACTTTTATTTTCAAAGTGCTTTTATTTTAATTTTTTTCATCTCAAATATATATTTTTAAGACTGGACAGCTATATAGTGCGACGGAATTTAAATTACTAATAATTGTAACGAGCACAGTAGTCACTCTCTTTTTCTATTTTTAAATGAGTAAATAATAATATTATGGTTAGAACAATATAGAAAAGGAAAAGAAAAAAATAATTATGATAAATTTTAAAAAAATAGAAGTGTTATCTTCTGAAGTAGATAAATATCGTATTAACTATTTTATTCATTTTAGATCCATAATAATATAAAATATTTTTAAAAAAATATTACAAATTATTAGATCTACCATATATTACTTATAGATAGTATTTTCAATTCATAAAAGAATTATAATAATTATATATATATATATATATGTTATATTCTGACAGGGAATATTTTTAAAATTTAGAAGAGAGGAAAATGGAAATGTCTTTCAAAATTTTGGAACCAGATGCCAATTCGGGCCGACCCGTATTTTGTGTACGCCTAATTGGTTCTTCTCGATCAATTGGAGGCCCGCGATCGGCGATGTCATCCGCGGCGAGGAAGCGGCCGAGGCAGAGGGCGAGGGATCCCTCTCAGCCATCTCTCGCCGGCCTCCTGGAGGAGCCCTCCTCCGCTCTCTTCCCTTCGAAGGGAGAGCTCCTCAAGGTCGCCACCGTGGTCGTCATCGCTGCCCTCGTCGCCGCCGTCTGCAATAACGTTGCTCTCTTCGTCAACCGCCAGCCGAAACCATTCTGCGACAGCTCCACTGGAGAAGGTTCCCAAGATATCGTTTCAGGTGTTGAACTTTCTCATTTGAACTTTGCAGATGACTTGGTGTATACACACTTATTACTCAAGTTTCATGCAAAAATGCTATTTTGAAAAGTAAAGTTCTTTGTAAAGAAATGAGCTAGCATTGCCATGCTAGACATGCAAAAACAAATCAGTTTTTTAATCTATGATGAGAAAGATGAAATTGGTAGAACAAGAACCAATCAAGGTTAATAACGATGTGGCACTAGAAAAGAAAAGACTTGTGTAATCTTGCTACCTCATAGTTAACCTATCTTTTCAATGTCACAATTGCTTTGATCCTTGTAATTGCAGATTTCTGTATACCATGTCCTGACAATGGGCTTTGCTCGGGAGGCAAATTGGAATGCTTCCCTGGGTACAAAACACGAGGAAGGAAGTGTGTCGAAGACAAAGCAGTCAGTGGAACGGCCGAGGCAATTGTACGTATTTGATATGTTCCTTTGAGCTTAACTGGAAATAGTTTCATGGGCTAAGAGTTCTATTGCTAATGCATTTGTTGTAAATTTTGGTGCAGTCTAAACTTCTACAAGATCGGATTTGTGCTGCATATGCACGAGTTTTGTGCAATGAACCTGGGAATATCTGGGTCCGTTATCATGACTACTTTCATCGTTTTCATGCAACTTATATGTAGGGATTTCTGTACCTTCATTTATGAGTGTAAGTGGCTTTTGCAAACACAACGGACACCCTGGTGATTGTTGCATGAATGACCTTCTCAGTTTCAAGAGGATGATATAATCAACATAATCAACGAACACAAGGCCAGGGACAAACTTTACTGGAACCTTCACACTATTACATCTACAAAACAGAGGGCATTGGAAGCTGCGGAAAATTCTTTGGAAACAAGAACGCTTCTCAATGGGTATGCTGCCTTTCCTTATATATGTAAAAATTTCAAAGTTCTTTAGGAACTGCAAAGTACTAGGATCTATCATCACTTGATTCGTGCAGGAGTAAAGAGTTTAAGTGTCCAAAATTGCTGGCTGAACTCCATAAGCCTCTGCAGTGCCGGGCCCGTCAATGGATACATAAAAATGCTCTGTTTCTGATTATAATTTTCTTTGTGGTATGATCTCAAACAGTCGTTCTCGAAATTATTTTGCTACAGAGCATAACACTGATTTAATAGTCATCAAAATATCCAGATTGTCGGCTCGACAATATTCTTGTTGAAGTTGCGTCAAAGGCAAAATGCCATAGTTAGAGCTGAGCAGCTATACGAGGAGGTAATCTTATAGCTTTATTTATCTTAAAGAAAAGCTTTATTGATGTTCAACCGATACAGAATTATCATTGTTCACCTCTGTGGTTGTTGTTTATCTTTATTTAAAGTAATGTACTGACAAGGTAGTTTCTGCAATTGTTATTATCAATTAAGTTTAGTCAAATAATGGATCTTTTTCTGTCATTTTCTAATGTAATTGTCATGGTTAATGCTCACAGATTTATTAATTGCTGCTTAGGCATCATATAACTTTCTTCTCCTTTGTCTACATGCTGTCACCAATATTCATTATCTGCACCTATAATAATATAGAATGTCAAATATCTACAATCTAGATGTTTCCAATCAACCTATGAAATTGTATTTTAATTCTATTTATAGAATGAGGCACCTCTCATCTTAATAGTGAATATTATGTTACCATGAGTTGTCTTGGTAGTTCAGTAGCCTTTCTATTAGGTGGTACGTTATCAGTAATGACCCAAATTATTTAACCTCTTTGTGGCTTTCCTTTGTCCTTACAAAATGTCTCTATCCTATCATGTTATGAGAACTGCGGAAAAAGTTTTCAATTTTTGCAATAATTTCTTGAATTTCATTATGCGCTCTTTGCATCATTAAACTTTATGTGATAGTTCCTATAGGAAAACATCATGTATCAATCATTTTGTTCACATTGCAATAAATATGAAAACTGTATCAGCATAAATAAAACTCATGTTGTTGGATGCAACTAGTAGTTTTTTTTTAACAACTAATTAAGGTTATATCAACGTAAACACTTAATAATGTTGATGAATAGGAAAATCTGTTCACATTGGGATTATGTCTTTCCTTGTAAAGCTTGGTTTAAGGGTCTATTTTAGTATTAAATGATTTGATTCATAATGATTTACTAGGACAAACATATCTCATACAAACCTAGACATAGACCCACAAAAGATGGTCTGATTTGTTGTTCACCATACCTAACTTTACTATCTAATTGTTGTTTAAGGCAGTGATTATGACAAATCTGAATCTCCCTTTGTGCTTCAGGCTGAGACACTATCATAAGAGTCTTTGATGATAAAGCATGCAATGATCTACATTAATGAAATTTGCTTTCTATGTTTAGCAGGCATGTATAATGCTTTACCCAAAATTCACATCATGAACTTAGAATCTGATTATACCTAGACCTAATCCACATCTATGAATGACTGCAGAATATCAGAGAAACTGATGTTTATCTTGGAATGTCTTATTGGAACCTGTCAGTAGACTAGAAGTCTAAGCATCTCTGCGTGATGTTACTATTTGATTTAATTGTTAAAGTTAATTTCTTCAGTTGCCCTTTCCTGTTGCCAAAAAATGCTTGCAGGTGTGTGAAGTCCTTGAAGAGAATGCTGTAAAGCTGAAGAATGGAAATAGTGAAGGTGAACCTTGGCTGGTTGCTTCTTGGCTAAGGGATCATCTACTCCTGCCAAGAGAAAGGAAGAATAATATGTTATGGAAGAAGGTTTACTTCGTAAAATTTGATTAGTTTGATTCGAGTAGTTTTCTTTAACGTTGAATGATTGATAATTAGAAAATACAGTACAAATAGGTTTCTTTGCTTTTCCTTTTACACAGCTTTGATAATTCATTACCTATGTGATCAGATAATCTGAGTGCCAAAATTTTCCTCTCTCTCTCTCTCTCTCTCTCTCCCTCCCTCCCTCCCTCTCTCTGCATATTCTGATTTAGCTGAAAATTTTACTCAATTCACTATGAATTTCCACTTTTTGGAAGTCCTCCTTCACTCAAATCCTAATCATGTTTATGCTTTCTCTCGTGTTGTTTTAGAAGGCTTTTTTCCAGCTTAAAATTGACTGCATCCATCTCAATAACCCTTCCTGGAGCCAAAGTAATTTTAGGGAGTATTTTCCTAACCGCCAAACATTCCGAATTTCTTATCCATAAAGAAATCACCAGTTTAATATTTGATGCACACAATTCTTTATGAATGTGGATTCCCAAACTGTTTCTTTACACTCTTTGAATTTAGGTTGAAGAACTGATACTTGAAGATTCTCGTATAGCTCAGTACCCCAAGTTGATCAAGGGAGAATCCAAAGTTGTATTCGAGTGGCAAGGTACCATATCTGTCTATCGAAATTTCTTTTCAGAGCTTGACGTTCTAAGGGCACAATTACCAGGTTTTTTTTTCTTGTAAAGCAAAGTTTATATCAGTAATGATCACAATGTATGTGCTACACATGTAGCTTGCAAGTGGACCATTGGGTGCGACATATATGCCCACATCTCTTGCTACACTTACATTATTACCTATCATAACTTTTTTTTCCTTTTAAGGGGCATTACTGCTTTGGCAATTTTGAACTGACTTCTTTTCTCATAAAAAGAGCAAGAATGAAAGACAACAATCAACAATTAGTCTACTGTTATGGAGCCTTGATTTTATATGGAAAAAGAAAGTGTCATTAGTCCTCCTAAAAAAGAAAGTGTCCCTACACTCAATGTACCATTGTTTCATATGGAAAAGAAGAATGCACAGTTTCCCTTGAGATATTGCATATTTGGATCACACGAACAATGTCAATTTCCATAGAGATTATTGAGTTCCTTTCTTGTGATTTGTGATATCATTTCTGGGTTCATGTTAGATAATGAAACACTAGTCATAATGGAAGCAATTCAGCTGAAAGAGATAATTTGGGGAGAACAGAAAATACTTGAAAGTGTGTACTTCTCAAAAGAAAAGAAAACTTTGCGCATATATGAAAAGGCACTTTTTAATACAGGATTTTATTTCCATTTCTACTCACACTCCTCCATATCCTAATTTTCACATATTTCCTTTACATTTTTTTCTGTGTATATATTATTCTTAATTATGTTATTTTCTTCTTTTTGTACATTGGACAATCCGATTTCAAAATAGACTTGTCTTCTACATGTAGGCTCTGCCCTCCCATTGGCAATGGGCAATATGGAGGTGCTGAGCATGCATCTACGGGGAACAGATTTTGAATGAAATTATCACTAATTTTAGTTCAACTAAATATCTTATCATGTTGAATTAAAACTATTAGTATTTTTTATTCAAATTCCGCACCTCCATTAAATCCATCAATTCACAACACTCTACCAAATCAACCCATGGACAACTACATTGTTGATAAACTTTTTTTCCCTGAGCGTCGTTGTTGGTTGATGTCTGTGTTCACCCTTCTATAGTTCTATATATGATGATGCAAGGATAGTTAAGTTTTGTCCTGTATGTAAGTTAACTTGCAACTAGGTTAACCTTCAGGTATGCATTCCACGTCCCTCAATTCCTTTAGTGATCACTGAAGGAAAAAAACATGTTTCTTGCAGATTATAGTTCGCCAAGTTCGAAGCTGAAAATGAAGAGATCTGCAATTAAATTACAGAACAGCAGGAAAAGGGATCCGTCTTCAAATGTTGATGATGCCACAGGGGTGAACCAGCATAAAGTTGCTGATGAAAGACCAGTGTTAACGTAGAAATCTTGGATTTGAAACCTTTGAGTGGTTGAGTTTTATTCATTTTATGGCCAACTTCCTTATGGTTTTTGTTGTGGTAGCAGATATGCTGCCTTTTATTGCAGCTTATGGACTGAACAAGTTCTATGGATTTTGCACTTTGAGCCCTCTGGTTAAAAAGAAAAAAAAGTTAAAAAATTTCATCCCCTCTTGTGGGGTGAGTTGCTGATGGTTGTGGATTTGTTAGTAATATTAGAATCAAAATATTTTATATACAAAAGAGGTTCATGACCTGGCCCAGTACGAGAAAAGTAAATGTGCACCACAAGTCCTATTGAGAATAAACTCAAAATCATTTTATTCATGAGTGGAGATTTGAATATCTGCATCACAACTATCAACAACAAAATATAAAAAGAAGAAAAATGATTGTAATAATAACATAATTATATTTATCAAATGTTTGATGTAACATGTTGGTTGTAACCAACAGTCCTAACTCGTTTTTGTTATGTCAATAAAATTTGATTAGTTGAATTTAAAAATACAAAGTAATAGGTCTAAGTAATCATTTGTTAATAGACATGTCTCGAAAACTACTTTAAACTATGTTTTGACAACTATAGAAAAGGAAGAATAAGAATACAGGAATACCGAATCATTTTCAAAATTTTGTCAAACATCCTTTAAAATAAAGCTAATTTAGTCAACATTTCAATTTTTAAAATCGTCTTAAAATTCATAAAATCATTATATATTTTAAAGATGATAGAGAGTGTGTAGCACATTTGTGTGTTGCACAAGGTGTAGCACACTAATTATTATATTATATTTTATCCTATGATATTATTTTTTTATTAATTCTAATATATCTTTTTATGTACGAGAGTGGTTCGATCTTAAATTTTTATTTAATATATCATATTTTTATTTTTGCTTACATCTCGACGGTTGAATAAAGAAATAATAAAATAAAAATAATGACTCAATTTTTAAACGATCGAATGAAATTCAACTGCTAACATATTAGGTAGATTATTTTAAAAATAAAAAATAAATTTATTTAATATTTTAATACTAATTTAATGTGCTACACTATGTACTACATATAAGTGCACAATATATTCTTTTTTCCTTATTTAAAATTATTGAATTAAATTTATTTTTAAGAAATTCAAAAACACATTATATGGAATATATTTTATCTCTATCTTCTAACTTGTATTCAGCCCCATTGCGTTTTTTTGCTCTTGGAAAATTAAGAAAATAATCCATGTGGGTTGGCTCCAAGAGTTTACATGAACTGTTAATAATTTGCATTAAGCAAAGCTTTCTACACATTTTTTTCCCACGCGCCTCGCGCCAGCGGCAATTCCATGGCGACGGTGACCGTCCCGTGGCGCCCCAAGCTCAGCTTCCACGCTCCTCTGTTGGCGTCGCCGCCGCCGCGTGCCGCCCCTTATCGTCGACTCGTCGTGCCCATTCGCGCCTTTGGCCGGAGCGACTTCGAGGGGTTTGCGCGACGCGTGACCTCCGGCGAGGCCTTCGGGGACGCCTTGAGGGGCGCCAACGATGGCATCGAGCAGCTGGCCTTCGAAGCTCGCCGCACCGCTGAGCGCCTCGACCGCCGGTACTCCCTCGCTCGCCGACTCGGCTCCGCAACCCGCGCGGCGGTCGCCCGGGCACGCGAGATCGACCAGGAGTTCGGCATCGGCCAGCGTTGGAGGTCGTTCTCCGTCGACTTATCAAGGAATTGGCCTAAGGTTATAGTTTCCCTCGCGGAATCCTTAGTTATACACTTTTGCTCCTAGAATCTTCTAACGTGCTTTCTTTTGTTTCGCAGTACGAGGAGGAGTTCAATAGCTTTATCAGAACACCTCTTGGCAGAGGATTCGGGGTGAGTCGTTCTCTATGATTGATGTTTGGATAACGAGTTTGTGCTGATTAATATTGAATTGTTAGAACCAAATAGATTCATTCATATGTATATTTATGTGAAGCTTCTTAAGCTCTGATCTTTCTTGAATGCAAAGCAAATGGTAATTTATATCTGAACTTTCCATTTTACATCAAGCATCCATGTCAGATAAGGATTTTGGTATGTCTTACCCAACTTAAAACAGCCTTGGAGTTTCCATTCTATGTTTCTTTTCTTCATGACCATTCTCACATTCTCTGCTTTTTATCTTAGGTTGCTGCTACTTTGTCCATGATTCCTTTTTGCTTCTACTGTAAATATCATTTTTCCCTCTTAGTCCACATTGCTCGCTATCAAGGAATTTTTGTCGCTCTCATCCTCCATTTCTCTACCACTGCTCTCATTATTCTCACATTTATTCCTCTTGTTCTTCTCGCATATATTTTCCTCCTCCCCTCATGGGAATCGCCTTGCCCACTTCACTGATGGGTCTCACCATCGAACTTAATACATTGTTGTACATGATTCTTTTTTTTTGCATTTTCTTTAACATGATGAAATCATAACTTGCCATAAAAATATGACCAAATTTGTGAGGTCCATCTTATCCAATCATTAGTATCTCGTTGAGGATGTGTTGATGGAGTAGATAATTACTGCTCTCCATTCTTAGTCCTCTTTTCTATTCATTTCCAGTGAATGAGAAGGTTCAAATCCTTTTAGTTCATCTCCTCCAATATTGATTTACTTAATGGGAGACTATCATCATCACTAGAAAAGGGAGACTATAATGTTATGTTATTAGAATCTACTTTTCTCAGCTTGAGGTTCTTGCAAATCTTCCAATATATTTTTGTGTTTCCTTAGCTTCTCTTGTGAAACTGCATGTTCTGTAATATCTTTCTATAGAAACTGTATGACTTGAATAAGTACTGAGAAGTAGGAGATATGGAAATCAAACAATAAGTGGTTAATGGCGTAAAGCATCAGAAACAGTAAAAGAGATGAGATAAAGAAACAAAAAGCAAGGGTAAAATAGTCTAGGAAAAAAAATCGCAGAGTGCCATTAGTGATTTTTAGAGTGGCAATAGACACATCCTTCAAACTAATGGTGTGTCATGTATGTGCATGTACCTATGTAAATTCGGAAACTTAGCTAATAATCTAATACAAAACTGTAAATATTTATCACTTGTGGTTGAGTCCAGAACGCATATGACTATAACTGGAAAGATAAGGAGAATCAATAGATTGGCTGTATGCTCCAAAAAATAGATTGGCTGTAAGGCGCGAATTCGTTGTATGCCATGTCATTGAAAGAAAAAAAATCTATCTTTCATCAGCAGATATGGCCTCGTGTAACCTGCTATTACTTTTTAACCATAAGTTAAACGGGTTCTTGCTGTCTGCACTCGATCATCTATTATTATATCCACAATGATTGGCCATACAATCACTCCCTTTTTCTAGAGTGATCTGAGCTGTGATTCCCCAACAGCCACTTGTGGCCACATTTGGCGACAGAAATGAAATCAAGTGGGCTCCTCCACGCTTTCTTCTCTTGGAAGTTGTTTTCAAAGAAAGTTCACTCATTCTGTGATTAAGAAATGACTTGATTTGACCTCCTGGGGCATTGACCATGGCCTTAAAGACATTTTAGAGACGTAGAAGCAACAGTTGTCAGGACATTGTATAACAACAACAATGAGGCGGTAGGTGTCTTTTGAGTGGGAAGGCATCAAGTACTATGGTGTGTATATATATGTGTGTATATATATATATAGTCCCATTTTGAGGACCTACATAAACATGGTTAGTGCCACAATTTGTTGTACATATAATAATAGGCAAAAGAGTTACGTGACTGTAATTTTGCAATAATTATATTCAGGCTCGAATCTTTGCGTATTCAAGATTTTACATCATTAATCATACATTCATGAACATGAAGATATTAAAAATCCTTTTGAGCCAAATGGATTCATATTTTTTTATTCATTCAGCATCTTCGTATTCTGACAAACTTTACTTCTTTATGAAAGCTCTCTAACTGCACCTTTGTGCATTGCTTGTATTTTATTTTCTTTCCTCTCATTTCTGCAGACAATCTTCTTGCTATGGTTCGCACTATCCGGTTGGATGTTCAGAACTTTTATTTTAGCTACATGGGTATTGCCATTTGCAGCACCTTTTCTCATTGGAAAACTCGCTAATAACCTTTCTGTTATTGAGGTATGTTTATCAAATATATATAGCATAGTTATGTTTCTTTCACCTTTTTATATATGTATCTATCTTAGTGATTACAATTATAGAGGATAATATTATGCTTTAAGTTGACATTTCCAAACTCTGAAAACACAGTACACTTGAATAAAAAGGCAATCACATACTAGAAATATTGTGGATAGTCATTTCTCAAGAATGTATTCTAGAAATTGAAACTACTTGACTATTACCGTTGATTTTTCCAAATGACGTTCTAGATGAGAGTTGACAACAAAAGGGTCTAAATGTTTGTAAGGTCATATAACTGTAGAAGACTTATGACCATCCATATGATAGTGGACAAGTATAGTTTACGTATAAAGTTTAGCTAAAAGATTTATGACAAAAAATGTGATAAAACAAGAGACCGTGTTGTCATACTTTTGGCCATTGATTAGTTATTTATTGTTTAAGATGTACCAGCTATGTCCTCGAAAGTTATGACTTAGATCTGCAGCAGTTCTATTGTTTAATTATGCCAATCATATTGCGAAAGGAAAGCCATGAAATAATGACACTATTGTGTGGTCACTTGGAAACCAGTTAGGCACCATATCAAATTTAGAAAGTCTTCCATTTTATTATTTCATTCTCTTCATATTTTATTTGCTGATTCTGAAAGTAGCAATGCCTACTGCTCATACTAGATTGTGGACACATTTCCTAAAGTTTTTTAATTTGATTGACTGGCTGCCGGTCTGGTGCAAACTATTTGAATTTGGACAGTTTTTTTTTCTCTAATAAATCCATGTTGAAAGTATTTGCAACAAGGAAATATGTCTTTTTCACTGATGTATAATGCTTGATGTGGAACATGATAGTATTCGGTTATTCTTGTTGAAAATTTGAAACACTGATTAGTTTAAACTCAATCGATAGGGTTCCTGTCCGGCTTGTCAAAGGCGTTTCATGGGTGTACGTAGCATGGCCATTCGATGCACTGGTTGTGGAAATATTGTTTGGCAGCCGAAAGATGACTCATCACGAGGATCAAAGGGGTCAGCACCTGATATAATCGATATTGAAATCGAGGAAAAGTAGGCAACCTCTTGAAGAATTTTGAGCTACAAACAAAAGTTGAAAGAAAAAAACATGAGGCCACTTATTCACTTTAGTGGCATCTTGTTGCAGAAAATTACTCGATTTTAATTTATCTTGTACATGAAATTTCTTGTAGGACTTCTTCATAGCAGCATAAGATATGAAATTGGATATGCGAATCATGATAAAGTTGTGACGGTAAATTATCTCAATCGTTTTCCGGAGTTATGACATAGTAAACCTGCATCTGGTGGTATACATGGCTCATTACTTTCTATTTAAACTTTTCTCTAGTAGAAATAATCTTGAATCTTTTATGGTGCGTTTGGATTGAGAACAATGTAATAATTGGATGATAAAAAGTTCCAGTGGAGAAAATAAAAATTAACATTTTTTCTTTCTGACTAAAAATTATTTATCTTAAATTAAAATTGAACGGAATTTTAATAATTTTACTTTTAATTACTCCTCTCAGTATCTTTTTTCCCTTCCTTTCCTTCTCTCTTATTTAAACACACTCTTAAATTTGGAATCTCTCTCCTATTCAAACACACTTCTTAGATTTGGAATACATACATATATATCATTTATTGATTAATCCAGGAAAACATAGTATTTTAATCTCTTCTGAAAACCTTAATTATAATTTCATCAAAGTGGATATTCTCAAAATTGATATTTTAACAAATCTTTGGCATATTTTCTTATTTATATAACACTTCAATTAAACATGCCAAAGATTATAAAACTGAAATACGCAGATTAGCAAAAGGCACGATTTGGAAACATATTGACATATTGCGGACTAAGTTTGCATGGAACATTTTCCAACTAAATATCAAAGACAAAGCTCATATTTGAATGATAATAGTGCTCAGTTGCTGGAATATGGAAGAACGGCAAACATCAGGTAATTGTTATAATTGGCCCTTGTATATCCAATCAAGAGGAATGCTCAATAACAGTGAGATGTGCTAGGAAAATCTAAAAACAAAAGTATAAAAGAAAGTAATAAAAAGTAATTCTAAGATTCATAAATATAGAAAGATGATAATAGATTGCATCTGACATAATTATGAAGTAATAAAAAAACACTATTACTTGTAAGTATTAAGTAACTAACAACAATTATAATTTATTAAGTTAGACAAAATAATAAAAAGTCAAAAAGCATGAAAGTTTGGTTGAAATAATTCAACTCATAATATATTCTTTGTTAACTTCACTCTTGGTCATTAATAAAATAATTAAAAAAATATTTAATGTTTATATTTTTTATTGTACAAAATGAAAAATTGTACGAAATCATACAGTCATACAAATTTGTATCAAAACGTAAACATATAAAAGTTTACACAATTTTTCAAAATATTTTTGAATAGAATCTTATGATATTCATTTCAGGAAACGCCAGTATAATCAATCAGTTCTAACCTATGCTTGCCAGGTTTTCTTGGATCTCATTCTTTGATGTTCTTTTAAGGAAGGAGTGCATGTTCCAGAAAATATTGTAAAGACAAGTATTCAGTGCTCACATTCAGCTAAAAATATTCGAAAGAAGTCGAGCTTCAGGTCCTGGAGAGGAACTTCAAAGTCTGAAGAGTGCTCTCAGGGACCAATAATGCACTGTAACATGTAGACAGTTGTGAAATGTCCTTGTACTGATCACAAGCTCCCAGTTCACTCAGTTTCTCCTTTCTATTACTCTGCAACATTCAGAGAGGAATTAAATGATATTTCCTTGATTGCAGAATGGAAGGATGCATAAACCCAAAATGCATTGGCCCTGCAGTGTGATCGGAATCTTTCTTCTTTTTTTCAGTTCTGGCAAAGTTGCATGATAAGTGAATACCATGAAGTACGAAAATGAAGGATTGCTTGAGGTAGACACCCTCCCTGGTTTTGCTCGTCTTCTGCATCCTTCCATGTTGAAATCACTTCGAGACTCTGGTCAGGAAGCAAACAAATAAAGATATCCACTACAGTAATACAACTTATATAAGATGATCCCAACGCATCACAATGAAGCCGCCAGAGCATGCAACACACAGGAATGCTAATGAAACAATCACTGAAGCAAAAAAGACGAAATCCTACTAACAGTTCACAGTCCATATCACCATGATACCATCATCTTGTAGGATGATGTTGGACAACAAAGCAACTTCCTCATAAGGGAAAAGTGCTATCTTGTGTCGACATGTTTGCCAACAGATGAACAAGCAGAAGATGGAAGACAAAAAAAAAATCTAGTAACAACAGAACTCACTTGAAATGGAAATGAAATCAAAGTCTTTGTGGGAGTCTAAGCATCTCCTTTGCTCGACGTGTGTATCAGGTGGGTCTTATATATACACGCTCAATCTGAAGCCTTTTTTTTCTCTGATGCAATAAATTTTCGGTTGCCGTGGACAATTACGTCGTAGGTTGATTAAGATATTATCATATATTAGCAACAACGCATTATTGAAACAATTATGTCATCACTGATCCATAAGAAACAGTAGCTTGTGTTATTGTCCGCTCATTTCGAAGTTGAACTAGGACTAATTTGTCTACAGTCACTTGAGTCAATCATATGTTAGCAAGTGATGATTCCTTTAATCTGTTTTATCTCTTGTACTCCATGGTGGGATGAACCAATTTATTTGCTATCTTAAACCAGATAATTATCTTTGAGCATTGCTTAAACTGATTTTTCTGGGAACTGCTTAGAAATATTGTCTCCAGTCCAATGTGACAGAAACAAGAGCCTATCTGAGGAACAATCTGCCTCCTGATATGCATTGCAACCATCACTAGTTTACGCCTCTTGCTAGTGCAGCAATCTTAACTTGCCCCCAAATACTGCACATTATGTTCTTTGCTTCCCATTGGCAAAAGAATACTATTGGAATCAACTCTTTACTAGTTTCTATCTCTGAGATATAAAATAGCATTAAAAAGTTTCTGGCTGAGATCAGCAGCACTTGGATAAGCGACAAATGGAAGCTGTTGTTGCTTCCAAAAAGAAAAAAGGAAAAGAAAAACTAATTTTGTAAAACAAAATGAGATGCTAAGGGATTTACCTTATGCTATTTGCTATGTATCTCACATACAATACAAAGCATTGAGTCATAATTATACTCCATATATGCAATCCACCATTGAGTTATCATATTATTCAATAGTGTGGGTAGCTTGGGATATTCCTTACATATATCCAATTGATCATAATTATCATTAAACTACATATATTTTTTCTTTGAGCAAAGAAAAAAAAATCTGTTCTCATTTTGTCATTAAACTACATATATATCCACTTTACCCTGAGAATAGGAGAAGTAGGTGTCAGATAGAAAAAAGAAATTGATGGCTCTGCTAATTATAATTATTTATTCTCAATTGCTAAATATGGATTCAAACTCATTGTCTGAAATGAGGATTAAAGGTGTATTGTATATTGATAAAGATCTGCTCAACATCCCACATGGTCTGCTCCAAGGGTTTCATTTTTCATCTTCTAATCTGCAAATCTGCACTAGATGTTTCTAACTTTTTCTCTTTTGGTGTGTGGTTACTGGTTACTGCATGTCAATTGAATCATAAGTATTCCTCCCCCTTACTCTGATTCAGTAAAAGCTAAAATGAAAGGACATATTTTCTTGGATGGAAAGTATTCAACTTGATCATTCATTAAGTCATTTTGTTCAATTGATCTTTTTTTCTCGGGTACCCGCTTGGGGTTCCCGGTGTCCAGGGCTACTAGCACCTAACTAATCTAGAGTCGAGGTAAAGAGCAGAAATGGTATCCCTCTGGCCAAATTGGTGACTCCGGAGCTCGAACTTGGGGCTACTAGCTCCCGGTCCCTCAACTCGGGATACACTCCTGCTAACCAAGTGTGCCAACCGAACTTGGTTATTCAATTGATAACTAAGCAAAGGCAAACGGTGTTGTTTAGCTAAGTCTTGGAACAGGTGGTGGCAGTCTATTTATTTTATAGAACCAGGAAAGGCTGGAGAACTGAAGTGGGCTTCTGATTTGGTGACTCCGTGACTCTGATTACCAGCCTGGCTTTTTCAAGAGATCCATCAAAATTGTGTACATTTCATTATTTCTTTTTTATTACAGAAAAAAGAAGCTTACTTTCGCAAAAAAAGGAATGAGAGGATAATATAAAGTTAAAATCTTCTGGTCTTCCATTGATATGCTCAATTATTTTTAAGTATAAAGGCACAATGTGAATCATAATTCTTGGGATGTCAAATTTGTTTATGTTATCCTTGGGTTGACGTTCAAACCAAGGTTAACATAAAAAAAACATTGTTCATAGAACCATGACTAAAAATGGATTAACATAAACAAAATCATAATGAATACATATACAAATGCAGTTCTGCACTCATTTTACCATGGTGATTCTAAAATGTCCATGTTGATTATCGATCATATTAATGTCACTCTTAAAATATATAAAATTTGTTAAACATGCCCTACAGTTGTCACAATATTTTTTTTGCTATTTATTTTCCATTAAACTAATTACTGAAAAGAAAACATAAAAGAAAAATGATACATAAGTTTCATGATGATGATTGAATTTGAAAACCTACTAGCTTTTGAATCACATATAAAAAAGGAAGATATTTTATACAACAATACTTCCCTTTCATTAATACAAATTTATCAAATAAAACATCATTTATCAACAGAAGCATGAACATCGACTTGAGTTTGTTTCTGTTGATAAATGATTATATTATAAGCAAGTCGCCTGTTGAGTTTTATTTTCTATAAAAGAACCTTAATGAAAGTGTCAGTAAGAATCAAACCTCGAATCTTCTGATTCACTGATGAAAGTATATGGAAATGCCTATTCTCCTATTCAGGTTTAGCTATAAGATTCTCCTGGATGTCTAGACATAGTTTGGTATCATCTCCTGTCTTGTTAACCTTGCAGTCATCAAGATACTTCTGATAGAGGTAAGTGAAAAATCCCCATAGTGCTAGCAGCAACGCAATTATCTTAATGCCATTCATCTTGTCGTGAAAGAAGACCACAGCAAAGAAGGGAACGATAGGGAGGGCAAGTGTGCTGATTGCATTAGAGAATAGGGAGGACACCATAAAGATGAGACCCACAACTCCAATAGATGCCATCTGCCATGACACAGCAGTCCCAACATTGGTCAATATGTATGAAACTCTCCCCTTCTTATAACCCTTCATTTCTTCATGCAGAGTGCTCCATTCCCCACTGGCAAAGAGCCCAATGACAACAGCAATAGAAGTCACAAGTGCTGTGTATATTTGCATTTCCAGTACAACTGAGAAGGTCTCTCTCCTGATCACCTTTTCAAAGGTGAGTTGCATCAGAGAAAGGATAAGCGAGTACGTGGCTGATGCTCCCAATGTCAACACAAAGCCAAGTATGGGCTTCTCCCCTGAGACAACAGTCGTGCTTCCTGATTCTTCGTTCACGCCTAGGAGGGCAGCGGATATTGTCAGCACCATGACGGAGTTCAATATCAAGACAGTGAACTTATCTTTATTGATAAAATAAGCGAAGATAGCATTGAAGGCAAGTTGGCTGGCACAAATAAGGGAGTAGGTTGATACGGGAAGGTATAGTAGACCATATGAGTACATCAAGTTGTCAGCAGCAATGATGAGGCCCAGTATGATATATATCAAGGCCATCTTGGCAAGGGGAGGACTAGGTGCAGATGCAACAACATGATCTGATGGAGATGTGTGAGATGAAGGGAAAAGGAAGAGGGGAAGGAAGAGGATAGGGAAGCCAGCAGTTTGGACGAGGGTGGCCAGCCATTTGCTGTTGCCTCCTTGGTCATAATAGAATCTTCCAAGCAACACAGCTGCAGTTTGGCCGGCAAGGAGAAAGAAAACATTGACTGCAACCACGAGCCACCATCCAAAACGACTTCTCATAGAAGTAGCTGGGGCTGATGCTTGTTCATTAGCTCCACTTGTAGCTTTTGATGGCTCTGGAGTTCAAAATACCAATAGGCTTAATGAGTTCTCTATGAGATTCTAAGTTCTAACTACCATAATCAGAACTTAAGACAGACTCATTAGATTCAGATTTGTTAATTTCAAGCATTTTTTTTCCAGTAGGACAAGATAGAACTAAAAATCTCTTCTGAAACTTTAGTCACTTAAATAAGAATCAAAAGTCAAAATCACTGAAACTAAGAGTTAATTATTCTATATGGGTTATTGGTTAATTATTCAAGGGAGAAAGTCTTACTCTGCCCTAAGTCATTTCCCATTGCCTAAGATGGTGCTCGTATCTACGTCAATCTTAAAGGCCTACATTAAATTCAAAAACTGACACTCTTCGCCAGAATTTTATTAATTTCTTCTTCCTTTCTTGGTCCTCTTGGATGTAACTTTTCACCCTAATAAAATTGCTACATTTTTTGTTCCTTTTTCTCCCCAATGGTTGTTTTGCTTCTTAGGAAACTGTGCTACATGTCTGTTTTGCTCTTTTTTGGAGTAAAATGTACAAATGCTCTATTCGAAAAAAAAGTGAGTGTATGACTTAATAATTTAGCTAACCTCTGTAAATGTAATCCTGAACAAATGAAAGCAAAATAATAAATACGGCCAGGAAGTAAAATTATGTACATTAATTCACACGTATAATGAAAGAAAGCATCTTTAGTTCTTAGATGAAGAAAAAACTAAGATACCCAAAACGGCAGAATTATTCTTGTGTTTCCCCATCTTTTTATGGCCAAATATCTTCTTTCACTGAGAAGAAAATTGGGGGAAAATTTGTCATACTTTCTATAGTGATCCCAAATTTTCATCCTTATCAACCACTTCTTTGATCACCACATCAATTTCTTCCCATTATTCTGCTAGCAGCCCTTCATAAACTAATCCAATTGTAATAACAACCAAATAAAATACTACTTAGGTGAAATAAAAACAGACCAAAGGAAAGAAACCTGAGAGAGAAGGAATCGATTGTGACCGGAAACGGGAGGAGAAAAGTTTAGGTTTATACCTGAGATGTTCATGCAGACGTGTTGGAGGCCTGTGCTATCAGTCCTCGCCATTGGAGAGAGGAAGAGGTCGAGGCGACAGAGGATGCAAGCATCCAATTGAAATTTTAGGGAAAAGGGAGCAACCGATCGGACCACTTCAATTAGTTTAGGCAGAATCCATCCTAACCGTACATTCTTTTTTCAACAGCGCAGATTAATCTATTGATACAGAACTCAACTACTTCTCTTTTAATTCAATTTTCTTTGTACAAATATATAGACTATTATAATTGTTTATATTTAATAAAATAATTTTATTTTTTTCATTTTCTCCTGATGTTCTTTTTATATCAGTACACTATTTTTTATTATATAATATTATATATACAAATATATATATATATATATATATATATATATATGTATATATATATATAGAGAGAGAGAAGTCTGAACATCATGTCCTGAATTAAAAATGTAAGCTTGTTATTTGATCTCACTCATTAGTTTTCTTTTTCAATTTGAACCATATATTTTTCATTCGACAACTTTAAGAAAAAAGAGAGTTTTTCTGTTCTAAAAGAGTGACACCTATTAGGTCTATAAAATATATGCACAGCTAATGTTAATAAAAATTGGGCCTCCTAGTTTAAGTAAGAAATGTTAGATTATACAATCTTTAATATTTTTTTTTTATTTAGATTACTATATATTTATGATATCTATATATATTCAAGGTTAATTTAGAGTTTACTATTCTAATTCAAGCTAAAAATGTTAAATTACATAAAAAAATTAATTTTACAGTAAATATTTATTAGTTTTTATTATATCTTTAATTTATTATTTTATAATACGTGTTTGGTCCTTCAAATATTTTTCTAACGCAGTCTCTGTTTAACTCCCTTCAAACTTATGAAAGAAAAAGAAAGCAAGCTATCGAAAAAGAAAGTAGAAGATTTTTTTTATATTGGTCCTTATCAACTAAAGCATGAACATTTACTCGAGCTGGATAAAAGAAAAGATAAATTAGAATTATATGCCCTTGACATCAGGGAGGACCCACAATAATGGAAGGTTGAGGACCTCAACTTTTCGATATAAAAATATATATACAAGTATATATTAATAATTATAATTAATAAATAAAAAATATTAATAAATAATATAATTATCTAATTTGTTTAGTGAAAAAGTGAACTTAACTATAATTTTAAGGTTTAGAGTTCAAATATTAACTCCTTCAAATTTTTATAATTTGTTTTCTATATTTTTATAATTTTTTATATTTTCTATTACAAATAGCATAAAAGAACCTTAACACAAGGCGCTACATTAGCAATAATCAAACCTCTATATATATGTCACTGCCTGTTCCATCTTCTTATTCTCCATGATGCCCGGGCATTGTCTTGGTATCATGTGTTCATCTTCTTAACCTTGCGGTCATCAACATATTTCTGGTAGAGGTAGGTGAAAAATCCCCACAGTGCGAGCAGCAAGGCAATGATCTTAACGCCGTCCATCTTGTCATGGAAGAAGAACACAGCGAAGAATGGCACGATGGGCAGAGCAAGGGTGCTGATTGCATTGGAGAAGAGGGAGGACACCATGAAGATGAGTCCCACAACTCCAATGGAGGCCACCTGCCATGACACAGCAGTCCCAACATTGGTCAGTACGTACGATGCTGTCCCCTTGTTGTAGCCCTCCATTTCCTCATGCAGACGGCTCCATTCACCGCTGGCGAAGATGCCGACGACAGAAGCAGCGGAAGCCACGACCGACGTGAAGATTTGCATCTCCAGCACAACCGTGAAGGTCTCCCTCCTGATCACCTTTTCGAAGGCGAGCTGCATCAGAGAAAGGATGAGAGAGTACGTGGCCGATGCCCCCACTGTCAGCACAAAGCCGAGCACGGGCTTCTCCCCGGGGGCGCCTCCTGATTCCTCGTTCACGCCGAGGAGGGCGGCCGACATGGTCAGCACCACGACGGAGTTCAGTATCAGGGTGGTGAACTTGTCCTTGTTGATGAAGTAGGAGAAGATGGCATTGAAGGCGAGTTGGCTGGCACAAACGAGGGAGTAGGTCGATACAGGAAGGTAGAGCAAGCCGTAGGAGTACATCAAGTTGTCGCCGGCTATGATGAGGCCCAGGGAGACGTATATGAAGACCATCTTGGCAAGTGGAGGGCGAGGTGCAGATGCAGATGGAGAAGCATGACATGAACGGAACAGGAAGAGAGGAAGGAAGAGCACTGGGAAGCCTGCTGTCTGGACGAGGGTGGCCAGCCATTTGCTGTTGCCTCCTTGGTCGTAGTAGAATCTGCCGAGCAGCATCGCAGCGGTTTGGCCGGCGAGGAGGAAGAAGACGTTGAGTGCCACCAGTAGCCACCACCCCAAACGGCTCTTCATTGAGGAAACGGCTGGTGCTGGTTCTTGTTCATCAGCTTCGGTTGTACCTTTTGATGGCTCTGGAGAGTTTGGAAATTAACGCCAACAGGCCTAATGAATCTTTAAATTCTACTGGTTCTAAAATTTCATACACTTCTTCTTTCCTGTGATCCTTTTCGTTGTGAATTTAATTCACCAAAGTTTTGTTAATATTTTTGTTCAATGGTTCTTTTGGTTGCATGTCTGCATCAGTTCTGTGAATTCAATCATGAACCACCATCCAAAAACAATACAATAAGTAACAACCGGCTAGGAATCAAAATAAGATACACTATTAATTCACACGTAGCCATCTGAATTTGATACTACTTCCAAAGTTCCAATCCATGGTCCTTTTTAAGATATTTTTTCTTTTTTTTTTAAGTTTCTGAACTTCATACCACTTCGTTCCCGACCAGATCGATAAGAAGCTATTTTTCTTTATTAAAAGTTAGATTTCCTTGACTAAAAGGTATACCCAATAAAAAGTAAGCCATCCAATTAAAGTAGCTGGCAAAATTATTCTTCTGTCTCCCACTAAAATGGCGAAAATTTTGTTTTCATTGAGAAAAAAAAATGGCGAAACTCTTTGCCAATATTCACACAGTGCTCCCAAATGATTGTCATTCCTATCCACTCCATGAAATTGTTCACTAATCATCACCACACAATTTTCTTTTCATTATCCAAGGAAAAAAAAAGAAAAAAATATTTTCTATCCTAAAATTGTTATAGATCGAAATCTTTCGATCTTATCAAATCATAAAAAAATTGTAAAATCGATGATCGAACAAGAATCATCATATTTTATGAAAAATTTTATAAATATCGTAAAAACTCTAATGATAGAGGATTAAATATAAAAAATTGAAATGGGGGAGGAGAAGTGTTTAGCGTTTTACCTGAGATGTCCATGCGGACGTGTTCCCCCCTGCCGTTTGCACTCGCCATTAATTAATGTAGAGAAAGCAAGCAGTATATGAAACTATCAAGTTCTATTTGCTCTTCCGAAGGGGTTGTGTTTATATACTTTTTTTTTATCACTGTTTTGATGTGGAAACTTATATATGTTCTCAAGTCCATTTCTTGTGAAAGCAAACTTCACTTGGTAGACAGACAACACACGTCACAAAAGGAGATCATAATAATGCAGCAGTCTTCATGTAGTCATGCAACTGATGAGATACTACTGTAGAAAGATTCTTTCTGAGTGCTTTTCACAGCAAAGTCTCATTCACACAGTTCCCTTGACTTTTATTTGAAGTCTCATTATTTTGTATTCGCATCTTCTCGGATAATTCGATAATAGATAACCTACTTATTTTCAGAAAAAAAAAATATTTAAGGGAGCATTTTTTGGAGGTAATTTTTTCACGTTACTAGTAATATTGTATTAAATTACCTGGGCTCATCACATTGCCTCGTTCACTTATTTTAATTTTGTAAGTAATTTATGTTGATAGACAATGCAGATTACTTGTGAAGTGACAATCCGAATTGTCCATGGAAGAGAGGGCAATTCAGATTGTTACTCAATTGGCAATCTCCTATTATTTTCTTTCCACATTCGTCCTTTAGAATTTTTTTTAAATAGATGATAAAAATAATCAAATTAAATTAATATAATATTTTATTAATTAGTATAATAATTATTAATTACTATACTAATATTTTTCTTTTATCATTATCATTAAATAAATTATTATTATTATTTATACTAATTTTAACATTAATATTATTAATTAACTATAATAGATTATTAATATATTATAAATAATAACTAATATATCATTAATTATTAAAATATAATAGACATTTAGAATAATTATTATTAAATTTCTATTATCAGTTTTAGAAAATTATATATCATATTAATTAACTATAATAGATTATTAATATATTATAAATAATAACTAATATATCATTAATTATTAAAATATAATAGACATTTAGAATAATTATTATTAAATTTCTATTATCAGTTTTAGAAAATTATATATCACTTATAGTTTTTTTTTATTTTAGGATATATGTTTGTGATTCAAGTTCAAATAATTTAATTAAATTTATATAAATTTGTAAACATAACTATTTCATTCAAGGATATTTTAGTAAAAATGTACATTATTTATTAATTATTTTATATAAAAAATAAGATAATAAAGATTGTCAGACATATTACCTATACATACTAAACAAGGTAATGTACATTGCAGGCAATTTAATAAGTGGCAATCTTTTTAATAGGTAATGTGCAATGGCAATACAGTGAACATAACCCAAATTCTCATTTTATTTTGTAACATATTATTCTATTTCCTTAAGAGTGTAAACAAACAAGCTAAAAAATGGCTTAAAAAATAGTTCAGAGAAACCTTAGAATGACTTTTAAATAAAAGATCACGTAAATGATATGATGAAATTCTTTATCATTAAAGTTATTGATTCTTTTTTTGTTTTTATTTAATATACAAAATTTCATAACTAATACACATTAACAAGTATATAAAAAAATTTGATTGGCAAAATAAAATTAACAAGATTGTGTTTCAAAATTAATAAAGATTAATAATTCCGAATTTAATTTTTTAAATGATTAATTTTGTGAGATTTATCTCTCTACTTTTGGTAGAATATTATTAAGTTAGCCAGATGCTAACTGTCCAGTGGGATTGAATTGAAAAAATATATAAGATGACATTAAAATATTCAATAATTCATTGTTGTCAATTATAGGATAAGCCGATATTATATAATATTATAATAAATATAACAGTAATAAAGTTATAAGACTCCAAAAAAAAATTGAAAAATGTAATAAGATATTATGATTTAAAAAAGATATCCAATGACTTTTTAGAGGTGTGGCACTTTGGTACGTGGGGTTCAGTTTCTTTTTATGAAGATGATGAGTAGGAGAAGTATATAATGTTATAGTAGATTCCTACTTTTGTAGTTATGTAAACTAACATGTACTTGTAGTTATGTTAGATGGCTGCATGGAGAGGTCGTAGTTGACAGCAAAATATCTCTAGATGGTGCCATAGTTGGTGGAGAAGCCTAGCAATGTTAAAAAAAATTAATCCTCCTAAAATTTCCTCTTTAAAATCCCTCGAATATTCATATAATAAAATATTCAAAAGTTGATAAATTATCATCAATATAATTATTATCGTTATGAGGGGTTAAATCTTTTTTGAAGAATAATTAGGAGGATGTAGAAACGCCCGTGAATATTAAAAAATATATACAAGCTCGCGATTTAATTCATGTTTTCACTATCTTCATCTATTTAATATCCTTATATTGAAAATTCATAAAATTAGTTATATATGACTTTCGATGTGCTTCTAATTCAATTGGACTTCATAAGCCCATATTATGGTTTTAATATTTTTACAATTGACGATTGAGTGCTTTGAGATTTGAGCAAGAGGTCAATGAATCTTGCCGATAATTCAATTAATTAAATTAAGTAATGTAAAATTTATCTGTTATTCGAATAAATAACCAATCGTTGTGGATAAAAAAAAGGAATATATATCAGGAACGAGGGTGAAGTTTAAGAAAGATTTGTAAAAAAAAAAAGATTGAATGAATATGTTTTTTCGGTGTTGGAAGGAGAATTAGGAAAGAGGGTGAAGTTTAAGACCGATTAATAATTATGTTTTGCTGAATACAATAATTGTTAAAGTAAAGTGTTGGATTGTACCTATACAAGACTCGATTCATTTGAATTCATGCTATAGCCAACAACATTTGTAATGCCCAATAACCACACCTCATCATATAACAACATGCTCTATAAAAAATGTTTAATCTTATGACATATATTTTACTTTGAATCTATGGTTGAACATTTGACTATATAGTTAATAAAATATAAAATAAATATAAATTCTTTTATGAAATAGAAAATTTGTGAAAGTCCAAAATAACGGCGGTGGCTCATATATACTCTGATAAAACTAATACAACTCAATAAAAAACTAAAAGTATACACCTA
Organism: Pontederia paniculata; assembly: GCA_001647135.1. Classification (NCBI taxonomy): domain Eukaryota; kingdom Viridiplantae; phylum Streptophyta; class Magnoliopsida; order Commelinales; family Pontederiaceae; genus Pontederia; species Pontederia paniculata. The sequence goes on along the minus strand of LTAE01000122.1, from coordinate 17,849 downwards.
AATATAAGATCATTAACTCATGTGTAATCATTATTCATCACGAGCATTAATCATCGCATGCGTCAGTAGCCAGCATATCATTGCAAATCATTCATCTGCATGATTCAAAGTAAAGAAGACAATTCTTCCGTGAATTATAAAGCTCAATATGTACGACATAAGATACGATTTTCATAATAAATAAAGCATACTAAGACCATATTATAAAGGATAGTAAAAGCTCATTATTCCTTTATCATCAAACATTCATTATTTGTATAATACTTTTCTTTTTTTGAATGAGGAGTAAATTATAACATTATAGTCAAATATTAACTTTGCTTTTCTTTATTGATAGTTCATTAATCGATCGTTCTTTACAATATCTTCATTTCCTTTCATTCTCATCAATCATCACGACTTCTTTTTCATTCAACATCATTCATCTTATGCAATGATATCATGCAATATTTAGTTCAAGGTGATTATCTTGTTATCTTTACTTTATCACATTAGTGAGTTTGAGGTGATTTTGAAAGTTATTTTAGGGTGACTTTGAAGGACTCATGAGTCCTTAGAGATTCATCAATAGGTTAGTGGAGTGCACAAGTCACGACTGAGGAGAATACTCGAGAAATCTTTTTGTTGCAAGACGAGGAGAAAGTTAAGCAACATGAACTATATAACAATTGTTCTATCAATCCCTCATCATTAATAATATTGTCACAAATATTATTATGCACGACGACCTCATCATTTATTTAATGAGAATGATTGGCCCTTATTTTGTCCACATATTAGCTCTTAATATTCAAATTTAACTATAAAATAAAGGTTGACACTGGTCGTGTAGATATGGACATGAATCGTGTTTGATACTATTCATCATTTCAACAGGCAGACCGAATCGGTTTGCCAACATGGTCCGTGTCAAAAGATGATAAGATATTTGTTTCGTCAAGGTAATAAAATATTAATAAACTTCTTTGATGCGGAGCACGTTGTAGTTTGCATTCATATTTTTTTCTTCCATTAAATTAATCCGACATAGTTCGACGCGTTAGGCAAGTGGATCGTGTTTGATTCCAACCTGAGTCATTTTCCACAATCGGTAGCAATTAGAGTTTTTCCTTTTGGGCGAGACGAACCATGTCTGAAACCAATGTGACTTATCTTTTAATTACTTGATTAAACTAATCTGAGACACATACTTTGCATTAGGCAACACATATCATGTTCTATAATGGACTCAACAATAGGGGTTGCGCTGACGAAAGCGGACCGTCTCTAAGGAGGACGAGTTGTGTTCCAATGTCCAGGCTATGTCTTTAGTGATTAACGTGGCGCCAGGATCCAATCTCTACAAGCGCGGGTCGTGTCCGAGGAGGACGCAGAGTCCATGTTCTCACGCCAAACCATGATTTCATTAATTAAGACTTTAATTTTTTGGTACAAAAAACTTCATAAAATTATGAGTAAATGATGCTAAAATCTAGGAGGCTAAATAGGGATTGAAACATAATAATTTTGATCATAACCTATCTCCATCTAGGAAAAAAGCCTAACATGCAATTATTTAACATGAAAAGCATAACTAAGGGATCCATCTAATTTTACATATATAATCTCGTTGGGTTGTTCTTCACATTCTATTAATCCTTGTTCACATTCTCTTGAAATTCGTGATGTCGTCGCTCTTTCATGTTTACCCAACAAAATTTTGGCATGAATTTGAGAGAGAGAGAGAGATAGTTCTTACATATGAACCTCAGGAGAGAAGAAGAGAGAAGAGGAAGAAGCTTGTGTGATGGCTAGAGATTTGAGGGATGAATGACAATTATGAGGTCTCTCGAATCCTAAGGGGCCTATTTATAAGAGTTTTTCCAACCTTAAATCGACTTAAATTTTAATATTTAAATTAATATGAAATCTACAACTAATTAAAATATTATTATTTTTATTTATAATTTGCATATAAAATATAGTGATCGATCGTGTTCAAACTGAGCAAGACCCGTGTTAGATCGTGCATGCAGTTTGGCACAATACGAACCATATTAAATTTGAACACAACTCGTGTTGAACTTAGCGACGAGTAGTACATCATTTGTTTCACATACTTAATTTGCATTGTTAACTCCTAAGTAGATTCGTCCTTGAAATTTGTCATGCAGTTGTGTGAATGTAATTGGATTAAATATTGATATAGTCATAAAACTACAAGGTCCAATTTCCTTGTCACTTTCAATATATATTATATGTAGGGCACAAAGTTCGATTATATAATATTATGAATGATTGAGTTTATTAGATCAAATCATTTTCTATCATTGAATAGCAATGGATTTACATATATTTACACATTTATGCCTACCATATGTACCAACAAACAGGAGAGAGGGAATTGATTATTGGATAAATTATATACCCAGCACATCATTTTGTGGTGTATATATCTTTAACATTTGATATAATACTTGTACTATATATTGCATTTAATAGTTGGCCTCTTGATTATTAATTTATTGTATTGTCAGCTCTGTTTCCCCCATGTGTTTCGATTAAAATGTCATATACTTTCTTTGAATTTTATGAACATTATATTTTTATTACAAACCCTTGGAGAATCATATTTTTTTTTAAAATGAAAGATAATATACAACATCAAATCTTTGTTCTGATCAATACTTTATGAGTTTATTCAAGTAGTTTCGAGAGTGAGCTCCCCAATGGAAAAGGATGAATTGATCATTCGAGTTTGAGCCACCGAAAAAATGATAATAGATAAGTTTTGCCATTAACGTTTTACATCCTCGACTATATTGATTAGATGTCATCAAACACCGATCTCTCTGAAAAAAACTCAATAAAAAAATTGAACATTATTTTCCCTAAAATTTCTTCTTTTATGTTGGAAAAAATGAAGAATAAAAAAATCATAAAATTCACACATAAAAAATGCACATAAAATTTATGTGATTCAGAGATAAATCTTTTGCATTCACGATCGTCCCAAAACATTTTTATAATTTCATGCTAAAAATCACCAACGTACATAACAGCTCTAATATGATGGAGTTAGGTAGGGGTGGACACGAGCCGAACTGAACTAGACCAATACTTAAATAGGTCAAGCTTATTTAAAAAGTTTAATAAACGAGTTAGGCCAAAGGCCTATAATAAGCTTAAAAATTAAGTTTGGTTCGACTTATTTATTAACTTCAAGAAGTCTGATCTAGTTTAATAGCTTATTAAGTCATATTTATTAATTAAAAATATATATAGAATTATATTTTAACTTATATTTATAATATTAAAAAGAAAATATTGTACACTTTAGCATTGTACATATCTAACACACTAAAATTAATAATAATTTTGAATAAAAGTGACTTATTGTATATTTTTCGATATTATATTTGATTTTTTGAATCAAAATTATTAATAAATTTGACTCATATACTAAACACTTTTAAATTTTATAATATATATTAATTATATAAGTTGGTCTTATAAGCTAATAAGTTAAGCTTAATATAGATGAGCTAAGCCTGTTTAAATAAAAAGATCAAATCTTAATTTCGAGCTTGAGTTATTTATCTAGAAATGCGAGCCGAGCAAGGCCCAAAATAGATCAAGCCACGAGCCGCTCACGAACGACTTATTGTCAACTCTGTAATCAGGACAATCACTCACAAAATAAAAAAAAATTACATATATAATCCTCAAAAGAATTTATCGATCTTCTCTATCTGCTATCGATCGTCGACGATAAAAATTAGATGATCAATCTCATTTGATATTTCCAATATTTTATAATAAAGCATTGATCGACCTTTTTCTCTTTAAAGAAAAAAAATAATTAGAAGTTGTGTAGAGGACAAGAAAAAGTTTCAGATGTATGCATATAACTGCAGGATACAGACATTCTGGTGAGAGTTGCCTTCAGCTTGATCTTCTTTTTTTTTTTAATACCCACTTAGGACCTTCGGTATCCAGAGCTACTAGCACCTGACTAATCCGGAGTCGAGGCTGAAGAGCAGAAAAGATATTCCTCTGGCCAAATTGACGACTCTGATGCTCGAACTCGAGGCTACTAGCTCCCGGTCTTTCAACCCGGGACACACCCTTGCTAATCAAATGTGTCAACCAACTTGATTCTTCAGCTTGATCTTCGACAGGTTCAAGTATCGAAAAAGTTTCGATATATCTCGACAGCATTTTGTTTGATTTCTTGCTGTTACATTTGTCTGCCGCCAAATCATGCATCGACGCATAACAACTAAGCAAGAAGTCCTATTCACGAGTGGAAGACAAGATTAAATATTACAAACCACATAAAGCAACACAAGCCACGGCAAGCAGCTGGGCTATCACGTCATGCACCAATTTAGGGGAAAACACAGCCTGGAGCTGGAGAATTTCGCAATTGCTTTGGATAGTATCAAAATGGGATTAAAAAATATGGATAGGTAACGACTAAAGGAATAAAAATTATGACTGATCCTTGCTATCCACCCTTAGAACTTAAAGCCAACCTGTTGCTGATCTTAAGTCCTCATGTATCCATGAACTTATTTGTCATAACTCTTAGAACCTCACTTTATTGCATGAATATTTTCGAGAATGCTTGTTTTCATAATCTTATCCATGCATTTACTTACAAATTCATATGATGAATGAAGGAATGGCGGAAACTCACATTATAAAACATAAATTTGTTAATGGATCGGCAAATTCTCCTGTTGGGAACGAAGGAAATGAAGAATAAAATATTTTACCTTTGTAAATACAAGTTTAAATTGAATGTGATAATTTTTAGTTACTTAAGAGGAAAATATTTTTTTTCAAAAAAAAATTATACAAACAGAATATTTTTTACCCTCTCTTTTCCTCAATCCAAACACATCATAAGAGATGGGGATGAAAAATCTCATGAAATATCTTTTGTCCCATAAAAAAAATACATATTATATTTTTATATGTTGCTAAAGTTTGACTCCTCTATCCATCATATTTGCATTCATATTGATTTTCACAAACAATATGATATTTATCAATCATTTGAGTTGTAATTCATTTTTCCCTGAAGCCACTGGCTTTGATGAAGTCTTTCTTTCTGCATCACATGCTCAAATTGCAGGAGGATTTGCTTGTCTTTTTATCCTTATAATCATGTGACATATGTGAAATCCTGTGTTTATGAAATTTATACTCTCTGGTGTTCCATACCTGTAGTGTCAAAAATTTATTTTGGTCTGTGTAGTTGCATTCAAAAGTCTCTTCGGACGGGAAAGTTTCCATTTCTTGGCGTGCATAAATATTTTGCAGAAAGACACAGAAAAGGCAGAGGAAATATGAAGAGAATAAGTATGTGGTATGGGGGGAGAGGTCATGATGAATTTCGAAAACTTTCCCCTTTGAAAAACTGAACCTTCTGCTTGTAATATGATTGTTGCTGATAACAACCAGTTGTTGGACAATAGATCTTGAGAGAATGAAGGTAGGCCAATGTGCATTTTTTCATAGGATATTTTAGAGGAAGAGTTGAGGGTTAACACTTCCATTTTGGGTTCTATGAACTTTCATTTAATTTGTTGGTTAAATGATTCTCCTTGAAACTTATTTTGGAGTTATTTTACTGTGTCCTTAGCATGTTCAACCCATGGTTTGATGTTAGTCATTTTATGTTGTTTTTATGGCATGTGATCATTTCTTTTGTATAGGCCTCTCAATCTGGGTTTAGTGTTGATTATGTCACTCAAGGAGCTCAGTCTGGATTCCCCGGAAGTTATTTAAATCAGAATACTCAACCAGGATATTCCCATCAGGAACTGTAAATGATTTCATATCTCAGGTAGGTCCAATGTAAAAGCACAACTTTTATCCTGCTATGACATTGTGTTTCACCCATATCTGATAATTCATTTGATCCCAATATCATTTCAACATAGCAGGACCTGGTCCTCTTCAACAGGTTATGATCTATCTTTATAACTTGTACAATATTACTGCGGTTATCTCTTCTCAATTTGAGTCTTCTGTAGGGCCTCATCAACACCTTCGCTCAACCTCAAACTTGCCACCTCCACAGCAGCACAGAGCTCGACCAACAAGAAACACCAGTTCAATGGGTGAACTTCATATACCTTCTGCATCCAGCTGCAGTGATTGTGCTTAGACATGACTGTGACACTGCTGTAAAGAAATACAGCCTTCCTTCCTCAAAATCACCAGGAGCTTTAGGTGAAGATTACCCCACGTTTTGTTGATGAGATTACGGTAGTGGCTTTAAAAGATAGTTTGTAATGTGCATTCAAAGGGAATTCACACTATTCATTCACATATAGTGGCCCTGGTGGGAACTGGGAACCTATTCAATTTGTGTATAAGATGGTCGGCATGCAATTGAGTCAAGGTTTGGAGTTTCCATCCACCAACAACGACGTTGGCTTCAGATATCCAATGTACAGAAAGTGTCGACAAGTGCCATTGTAATGTTTTGCATGCTCTGTACGCCTGCCAAATTAATTCAGCATATGCTTGAACTAGAATTGTATTATGACATTATATCTACATATATATGTGATGCAGAGACTTTTCATGGAAAGTTTCGTTCCCGACTTAGTTCGTTTGGCTTGTTTTATCAGATTTGCAATCGGACATTAGTTCGGCTTGCTTATTTTACGAGAATTGCCTTCCATTTGCATGGTGGTTTTTAAGCCTTGAATAATTGGTTTTCATGTTTATGCGCCGACGCCATGTTGGTTTCTAGCATAATTAGTAAGCCATGAGTGTTGCTGACTGAGTAAAAAACTCTGATCAACACAAAGTGTGATATTGGGTGTTAATTGTGTTCTTATGCTTACAACTTTTTCCCTCGTGGTTGAGCATTATCTTTTAGCAACTAAATGCATGATGGTTTCTTTCTGATGCATAAAAAACATTTAGATTGGCAGATTATATTTTCAAGGTTTTAATGGATGCGTCCTGTTTTATGATTTAATGGAGCATATACCCCTATTTATCATCCTACTTATATTTAGAAAGAGGTACATTTTATGTATTTATAACTTAAAAAATTAAATAAATAAACTCATGATACATTTTTAATCATAGCGAAGGAAAATATTCTTCACATATAACCGTAGCACATGGGATGAAAACATTAGTTGAACCTTAATCAAGGAGACTTAGCTTAGATGGTATGGTGGTCTAAGCCTTGAGATTGAGGAATGAGAGTATTGATAATTTCGAATTTGAGTATTCATCTCAATACTTTCTTACAATGATGATTTATTCACTTGAATTATATTGATAAGATGTTAATAATTTTTAATATCGATGATCATATCTAAAAAAAATATTAGTTGGACCTCAGTTGCATAATATGTTGTAATTCAGGACTATGAATTAACATGCATTTTGATTATTAGGAGTTACCATGAGCTAAACAAAATTAAAACTATAACTTGAGTAATTGGCTTGGTCTTGTGAGTTGTGAGGATGCATCTCAAATCCGATGACTAAAGGGCCGTCGTATGTTTTGAACATTAATTATTTTTTTTCCTGATCTATTTTGGTAGATTTAGACATATGTCTTATAGTTTTTGAATGGAAAACACGATATGTTCTCAAAATCACTGGATACCTTAATTAACATAAAAATAAAAAATAATAATTTACACATGCAAAAGTGAGCAACACTGCGCCAAGTCGCTGACGACGTCCCGAGCATACATATTGATAGTCGACGAGCTCCGGTGTTTTTTTTTAACGTAGGCCAACAACTCTGTTCAAAGTTTTCTATTTTTCATCACATAATTGAATTAGAAAATTGAATCGTGAGTGTATCTTTGACGGAAATAAAATGAAAGAAAAGAATATTATAAGTAATTAACTTAGGCGTAGCTGCAATGTAAATAATACCATCTAAACTGCTTTTGTATTTTCCTTTAAATCCGACATTCATCCCAAAAAAACTGTAAAAGAGAAAACAAATAAGTAATTTGTTTTCGATGCTATCATCAAATCAGAGTGGCGCAGCGGAAGCGTGGTGGGCCCATAACCCACAGGTCCCAGGATCGAAACCTGGCTCTGATATAAATTAGAGTGGCTTCCGAACCCTTTTTTTTATTTTTTTGTTCTTTTTGCTCGACCGCTTCGTTTTGTTCGACTTATTATTTTGTTCTTTTCCTACTCGATTCTACAGTCGACGCTTATTTGTTTAATTGGTTTTACAAAAAGAAAAAGTGAGTTCCAATTAACTGATGTGTTTTGGTTTTCTTTTCCTATCAGTTTCTTCGTCGCTGTTTAAATTTTTATCTCAGGGATTTACTGCAGTTACCCACTTATTTGCTTGATTGTGGATTTTCCGGTTAGAATTATTTCGCCCCGTTACTCTTGTGATATGAAGGGGCTTTGTAGTTATTCGCTTGATAATATTTGTTGGCATATAATTCAACTGTTATTTTTTTTTCTTTTTGCCATGGTCTTCTGCTAGAACGGATGATGGTACTGCCATACCAATTTATTATATCCTCTTGTTTGATTATCCAAAATTCTGAGGAATCCTAATTCGACACGCAATGGAATGATCTACAAGAATTTACGTCATTTGAATTTTTTCTCTTCACTTTTTGCCTATAACATGAATAAACATAAACAATAAAACTTAACATAAATCAGCGAAAACTTAATAATATTGGATATAATTTCATATAGTATATAACTTAACTATTTTTTTATACTTAGTCATGTGTAAACCAATTCTTCGTTAATCTCATTATTAATCAATTCATCAATTCTCATCTTCAATATCAATCACCTGCAAAATATGTGCATGATAAATTCATCTTATACGCTTGTGCTTATTATTATAAATCATAACAATGTAAATGTCACTTATCATCATTTAAAATTCTTTGACACTTATTCATTTTAAATATAATAATGCAACAATAACAAAGCACTATAATTCAATACTTAGCATATCATACTTTATGTGCATGATAATAATGATAATAATAATATGACACAAACTTTATGAATCAATAACAATATCCAATAATACAATGGCAATATTTAATAAAATAATATGTCATTTAAATCTTTAACTTTAACATCTTCATTATCTTTCAATTAATGGTACAAACATTACTAAAAATAGACTTCCTAATGTTTAATATTAATAATAATATGTTATATTAGACATTATTTTGTTTATTGTCATTTGATAATTGAAAGTCTATCTTCCTTAGTCGTTTTTAAATAATCATCCTTATATAAAGTTGTCCTCATTTTAATAAGAGATATACTCTTTCCAATGACAATAAGGATTCTTAATTCACCAATCGATAAATTATCAAATAACAATCCTATATCCAATTCAATCAATTTCAACGAGTCAATTCAATTGTTGGAGGATTGAGGTAACATACTACCATATATAGTAAGCTAAACCATGGGACACTCGAAACTTTAGAGGATATTGCACGGCATAATTCACAATTTCCACGTTTGAATCAATAATAATTTAAGGACAAGTTCTTTAATTCAGTCAGACACCCAATCGATCTTTGTCAATTCAATCAATTAATAAATCGATAATATTTTAACATATTACGTCATGTGATGTGTGTTCTATTCAAGCATATTGATAATAACATAAACAGTCAACATTAAGATCAAGCATACCACATATAAGGTCAGTCGAATTACTCACCTCTTGGTACTTGTCTGACTCGATGGTCGATCTGACTCACTCCAACCAATCTCCGCTTGGCGCTCATCCAGGTTGAAGCTCGGTTGGACCACCTGTGATCAACTTATCATTCATCGCTCATCTCACATGTAAGTTAGTTGAGCCTAATTCAACCAACTAATTGTCGGCATTCACTTATATAAAGGTCGGTCGAATAGACCCTTGTTAGGGTTAAATTTTCATCGGATCAAAACACCAATAAATTTATCACTCTCATTATATAGCATATTCAATATAAGATACTCTTCAATATAATAAAATACGAACAATCTAACATCTTTAATTCTTAAATTTCAAAGAGACATCTCAATGATTCTTCAAGTAAATAGATGGATATGCAATTCATGTCCTAAGTATATATCATGACCTTAGGGTCGTAAATTAAGAGTCTTGTATAGTTGTCGTATTGTTAAATACTTATTGTCCACTTGATATATTAATAATAATGATATCAATTACTTATTATTTGGACAATATTATATAACATTAATTTTCAATCTGTCATAATTGACACATTACCAATCCAAATTTCATCACTCGACCTATGCATATTCAAATTATGTGAAACTAATTTGATTTCAAGCTACATTCAAGCATATGTTTGCAATCTAAATATCAAGTCGCAATCATAACTTTATAATTTGTATGCATTTACAAGATAGCCACCAAAAAATGATGAAAGATGAGAATGAGGTGTTTTATACTTGTCATTTAGTGGGCTGCTCAATGAGTTGTTTGGTGAGAGCTTGTTAGTGGTTTTGTAGATTCACATAGAAGTTATTTGGATGGGCAAGTAGGGGCCACTATTTCTGATTATTACATCTTCATAAAAGTTAACTTGTTAGTTTAATCTTTGAGTTTCGAGTACTCTGCTTAAGGTTTCTCTTCTCAGTGGTCTGAACTAAGGACGACAAATGTGTGGATCGTTCAGCATTACGTGAAATGCCTCTTGCCATGCGATTCGTTGGTGATTGACAATGATTAAAAGACGAACTCATATAACGTTCAATCTGTGTAAGTTAAAAGGTGTCTTGATGCAACTTAATTCGTGGATGTGAAACAATTAACGGCCTTGTCCTTCTATTTTGATTGTTATTAGGATAAAATGATTATATAACCTCATAATTCGTTTACACTTTGTGAAAAAAAAAATCAATTATCCAATATTAAATATATGATCAAAGATTTATTTCTTTGAAGGAAATATTTTATTTTAAAAAAGTAAATTTAAATTGGATTCTATAATAGTGAATGATATAATCACATTTAAAATTCAACAATGGAGATTTGAACTTAAAATAAATTATGTGTTCACACAAACATTGAATTATTATTATTATTATTATTATTATTATTATTATTATTATTATTATTATTATTATTATTATTATTATTATTATTATTATCATCTTCTTCTTCCGGAAAAATTGAATGATCAAATAATGGACCGTGCAGATCGCGATTCTAACTTTAGGTATTTTTCCTTACACAAAGTGCCTGTTCAGATACATTGAAAATAAGGACGTGGCTATCGGGTCAATCTCGAGTTCAATTCGTCATAAGAAATATCGAACTTGAAAAAGTCCCCTAGCAATTTGGAACCGAGGCGAAGAGATGATGAATGAGGTGCATACAAAACGAAACTCTTGTTCCATATCGTTCATGTTTTTTCAACTAGATAGAAATATCTGAACTGTTCAGTGAAAGAAAGCAGCAGAAAGCTTTCCAAGTGTGTCCCATGGCATTCAAAGTATTGCAGCATGATATAAATAAATATCTTCTATGATCAGTGATCACCATAGATGCTTGAAGATATCATATCACACGGCCGGTCCACAAGGATCCCAGGGGAAACAATTTCAAGTGATTGTCTTAATTGGCAATGGAATTATGGAATGTAAATCATTTAGAAAATTTTAAGAAGTTCCCATCAGTACAAAAGAACATAAATTATTTTGAAATATGAATGAAACTTTCAACTGTGTTTACATATATGCCTGAGCTGCCATGCCCAAGAATACATCATTCCAATAGCACAATAAATAGAAACCAACATCAGAGGCACAAATGGCAACCTACTACCGAAAATATAGGGGTGTAATACTTGGCCCCATATCTCAACGCCCACTAAACCTATTATATAACATAAACCAATCCATCCAGCGGGATGATTCTTGACGCTCAAAGATGACTTGCGAGCAATCGACTGAGACGAGCTGAAATACAAAGTAAAACCTATCCACATAATAATCGAGTATATGACCAGCATCAAAACTTTTATCGGGTACTCCTGAGGTTCAAATAACAGGGGAAACTGGGAATAACATGTGACTGCAATAAAATAACGGCTATATTAGTTGCATAACAGTTGCCATTTTTATAAGATATAACTTGAAAACACTCAAATAAGAACCAAGATTTCCTGAAGCAGTTGACCTAGAAAATTTCCTTACAAAATTGCTTAGGAAGTTTAGGGATACTTGCAAAAAAACTTCTTAAAAAATGAATATCAGCATATTTCATATACTTAGTAATCTAGAGATGGTACCCTATAAAGTTGGTAGAGAATCTAGTAAAGTTTTCTTTTTAATCAATGTCAAGATCAAGCAATCCAATACACCTCTAAATGGACTGGAACATATAAATAATCTAACCACTATTCCATATCATACTTAAAGATAGATTGAGAATAAAAATAATAAAAAAGCATAATTTTGGGCATACCTATTGAGAGTAAGAAGTAATGTTTTGCATCATCCATGCTGTTCATCGCAATTATACTGAGAGGGATTACAAAATGAAGTGATGCCTTCTCATGAACATGCCAACCGAACATAAACCCACATGTATAAGCATATGATGCCCATCTTATTATGTTTTTAGGTCGAGGATTTCGGAATGCCTTAAAAAGACATGGGGACATTGCCACTATGACGAGCACGAAGGTAATCAATGGTGTAACCTATATTTTCAAGAAGAAAAAGATTAAATAGGATTATTTTTTTTGAAAGGACAAACAGTAATTGAACAACACTTGCTGAAAAAAAAGGAAACTGGACCAGAAGAGGAGTACCTGAGGGAGTACAGAAAAGTTGGAGGAGTTCCCAACCAGTCCACCAGTAAAAGAAGCTTTTGGAGCAAGAATCTTAAACCCTAGCTTTGTAAGTGTAAAAGCGAGCACCTTGTCAAGAATTATGTAAAAAACCCAAAAGTTAGGAGCCCAATATGCATGGCATAGGCCCCTGCCAAATGGAAATAAACGACTAAGAACCTGCTGCATCTGCACCAAGGATCACACTATCAGGTTTCAGAAAAATATGGACATCTCTGGTTTTTTCACTAAAAAATAAATCCACTTCCTTCTTGGAAAAAAAAAGAATTCAAGAACAAGAGGGGAAGAGGGGCCAAACATCACAAAGGTAATTAAACCTGTTTTTTTGCACAAAACTTATAACTGTAACAGGACAATTTATGGTTAAAATAAGGAAGAATTGCATATAGAAAAGAGACATGTCATTTCAATGATGCAGATCCAAGAAATAAATTGAACGTCCCCCACAAATTGCTAAAGCATATACAATCAAGAATTGACTTTAGAGATATGCATTAACTGACTTCAGGAGTCTTACATATGGGGATCTACATGGTTTTGATGCAATCAATGTACAATTAATTCTTGACAAGCAAGCAATCCATTGCAAAAATTTGTATTTTCTGGTCTACACATTAAACAGTGAAGGTACATTGTGTTCCAATCAATTACACATACATTAAGCCAATCATAGCGTAGTGGTAGCTATAGCACGTTGGGTCTCAGTATACAGAAAGTTTTTATATTATCCAAAATTTGGAAAGAAACAACAAAAAATTGTGTTTCAGTAAACAGAAAATAAGCTCCTTCAGTACATCAAACAGAGGCATGAACTAACAGTGTCAGGGTGAAAGTGCAATAATTAACCTTCACATTTTGACTAAATAAGACATACATTTCAATTGAACAAGCTGATACAATATTTAACAGGTTTTAGTCCACAACAACATACAAGTAATAGATATGGTCATGTATATGTAAGTGTAACAATCACATAATGTCATACCTTACTAATTCAGATTTTCAAATGGCATTACATCAAACATTTTTCTGGCACATGTGCCCCTGGCCAGTTGGAGTGCTTTGTACTCAAACATTCAACATGATAGCCAATGAACTTTAAGATATAATACAAAAAGTTGGATTATCTTAAAAGGAAGTCGACAGTTTGTTCAGCAAGTCTTATCTCAAAAGCAAAGATTGTTGTGCATGTAGAATTTGTATGTACCATGCCATTTCAAGATTGTTGGAAATATAGAGTATGGTATTAATCGTCATCAAAGAAATAGGGTGCATTATTTACTACAAAACAGGATTTTTCTATACATTTTCAGCTCAAGGTTTTTCTGAATGGAACACATCCTCAGGCGACACCATGATCCTCATCTCAAGATTGTCGAACCTAGCACAATCCTAGTACAGATACCACTAGAACAATTGAAATGCTGACATGCAGGTACTGAGAGAATAATCGGTAAAAATCAGGTTCAATATAGTCAACACAGCTGTGATAACGTTTTCGGTTGAGTTAGTCAATTGAGCTGACATATTGTACTCCTTGTCTAAAGAATTTCCACAAACATGTAAGCATCCTCCTAATGTTCTCTTAAAAACTCCAAACATAAAGCAAATAAATATTCTGCACCGCTTCTGACACAACATTATGCACAATTTGTTGTACTATGGCTTATCTTAAGTAGTTCTAGTTTCAAGTTTTGAACAACAAAAAGACCCTTTCTAAGAATCTACGACCACCATGCCAAAGACATCATTTATACTCTTATATGAGTTGAAACGCAACACAAACAACAACCAGAAAAAAAATACTAGAACAGAAGCACAAACTAATGGGCCGATAAAAAAAAGGCGAAGCCATGACATTTACCTGCCCATAATACAAGAACGGACCAAAGGCTGCAGCAAAGACAGCCCCAACAGTCGCCCCCATGAACAAGAATCTCGCCGTCGCCCTCCATGCACCACCAACGCAGTAATGCCTGAGGAGGTAGACGAAGTACAGCGGCGCGGCCACCATGAAAAGATGCTTGGAACAGATCAGGACAGCAAAAGCCAACCCTCCGGCGAGATCCCTGCCCTCTTCCAGCAGCGAGAGCGAGAGGAGTAGGATCCCCAGAAGGTAACCATTGTACTGGAAGTGGATGTGGTCGACGATGAGCAGAGCAGGGGACAAGAGGAGAAGCGCGGCGGTGATTCGGCGGCGGGCAGCGTCGGGGACGGCGGGGAGAATGCGGAAGGCGGCGAGGAGGAGGGCAAGATCAGCGAAGGCTGATACGGAGAGACGGAGGAAAAGGACGGCGAAAGGGGAGGCATAGTCGGTCGGAGAGGCGAGGGAGACGATGGCGGGATCGGCGGCGGCGGCCGGGAGGGCGAGGAGGCGCTGGAAGTAGGCAAAGAGAGGGGGGTAGTCGAGGGTCCAGAGGGAGGAGTCGTCGGCGTACCAGCGGGCGAGAGGGAGGGAGTGGGTAAGGGCGAGCCAGTGCCGGTGGACCTCGAAGTCCGTGCTGTGGTACGACGGGATCAGCAGCAGCTTTACGCAGGTCGCCACGCCCCAGAACCAGAGGAGCTCCCTCCTCGGGGTTGCGGCGG